>DWDW01001163.1:0-12237 GCA_018245635.1 Mimoniades versicolor eupheme
ATGCATGTTTATTATGTTTTTTTGTAACATTTGTGTTAATTTCGATTGTGGAAGGTGACTCTACATTTGCATGATAATATTCAATAACAAAGAATATAAAAGTAGGTTACTTTCATTAACATTTCGTGATCTTCATTATTTTTGTTGTAATATCCTCACGCCCGATCCCTTACGGGATAGGCAGATAGCACGATCTCTAACTTCATCCTACCATAATATTTAATTTATTAGTACATATGTACATATTACATAACAATTACTAAATACATACGTCACTATGATTATTTTTCAAATCGACCTGTGATTTAGTAGATAAATGAAACAAGTTTGAAATACATATGTAGGTACATGTGTAAACAAGTCAAATGTTTGAACCGATGTACAATTCGCATTGCAACTTATACAGTACGAACGAGTTTTTGAACCGGCGACAAAAATGTGACAACCGCGAACGAACGTACGTACGGTACGAACATTTTATCCTTGTTGTATCCTTTTAAAATTCTCAATAGTGAGAATTCCTTGAGACGGTTCGCCGACGGACAGGTACGGCGTTATCAGCCGCGCGCTCCTCGCTCCGCGACCGTGGGAATGAAAAAAGCGTGTTAAACAATGGCCAAAGATAAGAGCTTCGTCAGACCCCGTTCAGGGCACCTTCCCAGTAATTGCGTAGTTGTCGCTCGCCCGCCCGTCGCCTAGCAACGTGCGTGGAACATCGTCAACTCGATAAGTTTAAACATCGATTAATTCTGTTTCGAATTCCATCAAGAATAAGCTAAGCATCATACTTGCCATGTACAAGTTAGCGGGCAATTCAATACATTTTCATTTGAAAAACTAAAAACTCAATTTTGCTCATGGCAACAACAAAAGCAGCGTTTTTTGTCATTTCACACAACAATTGCATTGTCGATTGTTGCAATGTATGAATTATACATAACGTTCCGTTCCTACATTTTGATATAATCGGATTAATTTTTTTTTTCTGTGTCATTTGACTGAAAATAAAGTGAACCCATGCACTTACGACTCAATATCAAGAATCAAGGTGTTGCTTTTGTGCGAAATGTTTTTACAATTTGTTCGTGACAAGTTTTATCGGACGCTGTATCTGATCGCCGCGAGGGTCACATGCGCCCTACACCCTACATTGTAACGGATACAGGTGTATTCAGTTTTATTTAGGCGCCATCTTTCCAATCCATACTTTTCCCGCCGCTTTTCTGTCAAGTTTATTTCTATAGATGCAAAATGTAAAAACAAAAACTTTTAGATTCGATAAAGGCGTTTGCATAAATCGTATTCACGTTCTGTTTTATGTTCTATATACTAGTTAATGTGGCGTATTGTAGAAATGTAATACAAAAGCGTTACACCGCAGCAAAACGTAAAATATAAATATGTACATACGCATGTATGTAGGTAACCTCAAATATTGAACTATGAATCACGAATCGATTGTTTACTTAAACCATTTAAATATACGTTCACAGAACCGAGATTTGTAGCTGAAAATAAACATTTTGATGTTTTTCCAACGGACTCCGTCGAATTCGTTGCTCCATAATTTAAATGCAATAAACTATGAACACGGTCCAGCCAATCAGAGATTATTTATTATTATTCACATTTTCGGCGCCTAATTATATTTTAATACTATTTTTAAACCTATTATTAATATTATTAAAAAATTCAAACGATCCTATTTATTTAATAAATTTATAAACATTGGCCAAAAATAAAACAGTTAAATTCTAGTGCAACACGATTTTTTAGGATATTTCATGTTCTGTGAATGTTTAGTAAATGCCAGATTTTTGCAGCCAGCGAACCGTATCACAGACTGAACAAAGAAACAATGATGGACATTCAAAAGTACATTTGAATTCAAATATCGAACATTACTAAGAATTGAGTTTTTCTTTTGTTTCAAATTTTTTGTATTTAAAATGTAGAAAGCCATTCTATAAATTAGCATTGCTTGAAACATCTACAAACACTTGGACACCAAGAGTATCATGAGAAATAGTGAGTAAATGAGAATTTGATAATCGTTATTACTTTTAAAAATACTGGACCGTTATAGATTTGGTGTTCGAAATTTAATATTGTACACGAGTTTAATTAATCGACGCGCCCGTATAATAGGCGTCGATAAATTTCAGCAGTTTCGGTTGTAAAATATTTTTAACCACACGTTAACATCCTGTTAATGGCCACTAATGTCTCGGTGACACAGCTCCGACCCAATTTCTGAACGGTGAAATAGGTTTTAATAACCACTCCGTGTAAATTAACTCGACAATATAAAATATGTAAATAAATAAAATTGACATAAATTTTCTACTATAACTATTTATAAATGCAAAATTTAATTTAAATTTACCATTAACATTCATGATTATCGTACAATATAATATCTAGTTTAGTGAGTCAATAAAGAAATAAAATAAAAAATTATTTGAAATTTAAGTAAAATAAAGATATTCACAAAAAAATACCGTAAATTTTATAAGTATAATGATGTAACAAACCAGTTCTTTTAAAGTGAAAATAATACTATTAGACGGTTCGAGCGTATCAGTAATTCTGTTCCAAAACAAAAAGTTACATAAAACAAATGCGACACTGAACTTAACCTTACTCGTTCTATTTGCATACAAAAGTACTGAAAATACGTTAATTTGAATGTCTAATGAACGGATTCATGTAACTGTATTACCCTAAATCAGTCTGTGTCGTACAATCATACAGCTACTGAATTATATTACCAACTGAGTATTATATGTAGCTATACATATATCAATTGTATCTAGAACATTCGGCATGGAATATATCAGGAGCTTCACCTCAGAATCGATGTTGAAGCTAATCACAACCCGTGTAGACATTTATAGCGTTAGTTTTACTGATTTTTACAGCAACGATAGTTTGTTTTCAAATTCGCGTAATAACCTTGCAATGAGTGCGGCCATTTTATCCAGTTATTGAGATCCCGCTATTATCCCGCCCACGTCTTAAAATAAACATTAAAATTTGATTGCGAGCCGTGAAATTTTCCTGATGAAGATTTTTCTCGCGGTGCGCTGCGCATGCGTGGGAGTTGGGCGGCGTTCGCCAATCGGCGGCAGGCCCGCCCCACGCTGCTCTCCGCCGAGCACGCCTCGTCGCCAACCACTAACTTCATAAACCACGCACCCGATACTAATTAAACTCCGAAACTGTTACATCTTCACTGTAATTATCGTGTTACTTGCACGCGGAATGACATACCGCATCTCCCAAGTCAAATTTGTGACATCCTCATCGCGATATTCGACTCCAAACTAAGACGGAATGTTGACTCGTTTTAACGTTACTTCATTGATTTCCCTGTAAAATCGTTAATAGTATCATAAATCAAGTTATCGGGAGTCGAATAGGCGCGAAAGTCATCACATAACCGCGCACGGCCCGGCGCTGTAGTACATACAACACATGCCGCGAATTTGTGCCGTTCTCTATGGAAAAACGTCATTTTATCAGTTCATTAAATACCTGCTTACATGTATGTACTATCGGTGTCGACTGCACGTCGTTAATGCGCATGCATACGAGTAGATGTAAAGGGACAAAAATGAGGTCGAATAAGTGTCCTAATCGGTAATACTTCTATGGGCCTTCTAGTACCTACTTATTACGGACTATTTTTTAACCGCCCAAATACGGTGAAACCTAGAAAAACTGCTATCAATCAGCTATTTTTTGCCCCATCAACGCGTTCGTAGTGACCACCCTAGCCATACAAGCGTGAAGCGGTACCTAGAACATAATTATTTATTACAGAACACTTATAGAAAAACGCTATTCTGAATATGCGTTTAGATAAAATGAGTGTACATTACTTACTGGTGGTACATTAAAAATTAGATTATATCTCTCTTACATGGAGATAAGCAAGCTCTAGCACCTTTTTTTTTTCAATTGATCTTTCCTTATAAGATAATAAGGGCATATATGCTAGTAAGTACTGCGTGTAATACAAGTTGTAAAGCAAATGATGTAGAGTCGATTTGTATTAGAGATTGCCACTGTACATGCAATGTAGAGTCGACCACAATACAGACCGCCCAACGGTCGATGTAATAATTGATTGGTCAGAGGTCAAATCTATTGCCAAGCCCATTCATTGTGACGCTTATCTCGCAGAGATTTCGATTTGATCGAAACATGCAATCCTACGGAATTATAGTCAAGTGTCAAGAATAAAATTCCGTCAGTTCATCAAGTTAAATTACAGCTCTGGTTACATGTTAATTTTGTATATTGCGATAAAATAATTATTATTATCATTATATTATGTCGTTAGGTGCCTTGTGGGTGGGCAGAGAGCACTGGTTGCCTAATATCTCTATCCAGCCAGACCGGTTTCGGAGACGTTGCTGACCGAAGACGTAATGTGTGTTACATTTAAACACAGACGCCGCTGCTTACGCACGAAAGCTAACATTCTATCACATAATTGTCTCGCATCAACGCGACCACGGAATTGTTATACAAGCTAGCATTGTTCCACATTTGAATCGCGCTCGCGTCACACGCGCTTCGCCGAAGTCGCCATTGTCACAATGTTTGTTGACGGGCGGGCGATCCGCGCGAAATCGCTCAAAATCTCGCGAGTGTCCATCAAACAAAACATCGGCGCGGGCAACAAACGTGTTTTCGTACGCAACGCCACTTTGTATCGAATAAATCGCATTCCATCGCACGAGATTTTTTTTTTAACTCGAAGTCCCGTACAATGTATTTATAGTAGTAATAGGTAATGATCGAATAAATTGACCACCAAGACAGCTTCTTTTTATTCGCGTTTGTAATCCCATATAAAGCCACTATAAGCATAATAGTGCTTGTGTGTTGGTTCTCTTTGCCTACACCATAAGGACTCTGGCGTGAAAAAATAAAAGTAATAATAAGTTGTTGAGTAAATGTTTACGCACCCTAGATGGACCTTAGGTCGCGAAATAGGCTATAATAATTTACAATTATATAACTATATACTGAGCACAGCGAACAGTCTCGCTATCACTAAATCGAGGGGTTTTTAATTCCTAGACAAGCGTATACCGTCGTGACTCAGCCAAACGCGAGTCCATTACAATTAATCAAAAAAAAAAGTAAATTGTTATGATTGCTTGCCTCGTTGGTCGTGTTGCTTGCAAGTACGACTGCCGATCGGTAGGTTCAATTCCCTGTTAGATCGCCACTAATATTCCTAATTTAGACTTTCTAGTAGTGGCTTGGAGTCTGGATATGTGTCCGGTGCATGGCTATAGGCTCACCATCGATCCCATAGTGGGACGGAAACGTAACCAGTGAAACGTGGGAGTGTTCTACATTCTTTTACCTACCTCTTCGGGGATAACAAGCGTGATAGCGTTCCGTTTTACGTATGTTGTTATTTAAAACGGCCTACGGTAATGTAACCGACTGTCTATTAGTACGAATATGCGGGTGTCCACTTTCCAATTAAGAGGGTCAGAGATGAGATAGAAATTAGAAGTGACCCGGGCTGATCCCGCACCGCAGTTGACACCCGGCGGTTTGTTTGCTGCGCAGAACGCCGCGGGGCATAATTAATGCGGTGTTCCACTGTCACTAATCAGCCGTTACACATCAAAGCTACATATGTACATTGTTTCCATTACAATCACATTTCCAGTGTTTAATTTTAACGTAATAACAATATCCTTGATATGGACGGATGTCTTTAATACTATCTAATTGTGAAACTGTCCCCAATCCTCAATACTGTCAGGTATCCTTCATGCTTTCATAATAAAACACAATCCTAACAATCTCCTGTAATTACATCATCCTCATTTAATTTTATTTATCAGTGATAGTTTTAACATAATAAGTGCTCTTCGCTCACCCCGATAGACCGTAGCGTGACCGTATAGTAATTTAATATACGCTCCCAATAATTCCATGTTACGGTATGATAACTATCATTTATCATAAGCAACTCAACATCGTTCCAATGTGTGACTCGAATCTCCTCTCAGAACGAGACAGATTAACGCCGATGTGCAATATACTATACACTACATAAAGTACATATGTATGTGTAATAAAACAATTTGAGTGCATTAGGTCCTGTCATAAGCGGAGGGGTGATAAATTGGGCGCGACATTAGAGTTAGTTGACCCGAGCTCAATCTCAGCGGCGACAGATTGACCGCGGGGACGACGATCGTGTCACGGCAGAAACTCAAATGGACATACGTATTATGTCACCGATGTATATTGTCGTTATGTTAACACAATGGAAACATCTATTTGTAGTTATTTTATATATATATACGGGCCCGGTGTATCGCAATAGACTCAACTATTCCATAGTGGGACGTAAACGTAACTGGTGATACGTGGGAGTGTTGTACATTCCTCTGCCTACCTCTTCCGGGATTACAGGCGGAATGTTATGTTTCTCTATATATAAGTTCTATGGGAAACATCGAGATGTTGATGGTGATGTAGGAGCATCTATCATCATGATCATGATGATTCCACATCTCTCATAGATGATTATGACCTCTTAGGTGTGAATAACATCCATGTGTGTTCGTAATTAGGAATAATGAAGCAACGCTTGGCTGAACGTCGCTCCGTACGGACGCTTTAAAGCCAGTAACATCAGCGTTACTCGTCCATTGTCCCCCAATATGGTGCGCCACAGTGCCGTATTCAATGTCTATTGTGGCTTGGAGGATCTTGACCAGCTCGAGTGTCGTGAAGCACTTAGTTGTGAACTGTTGAACGTATTAAAAATGATTTCCAGACGAGTTTTCACTTCAGTTTCAATGGATTTAAAGGGAAATAATCTGTATTAGAGACACGTTAGGCTCGTAACGGTAAAGATGTTTAGTGCTCGGCGCTCCCTGCGTAACCCGTAATGGACCTCGCGTGATGGTATAAATTAAAAAAATATATATTTCGAAACGTCCGTTGTAACGTAACTGACGTTGTAACGTAAGACACACCCCCCCCCCCGTGATGGTATCGACGCGTTGTCCAAATTTGATTTTTATTAGCCCCAATTCGTCGCCCCCATCACCGCTAAGTAAGTTAGATTGAATATAGTATGTACATACATTATCGCTCGCTCACAAATTGTAATATTTGTGAGAATTGTCCATTTTTCTATCGACGCTACATTATTAGATATTTTAACATGTTACAACTATTTAATCCAATATTTTTATGGACACAGCGAGGCCGTAGAGGTAGTTAAGGGGTTATTTTCTCTTATTTCCTTTTAGCTCGTTTTATTTTTTTTTATTATACTATCCTTCAAGGTTTGACTGGTGGGATATGACACTCTAGGCATTAGGTTCGCCTTTTGTTATGCAAGCACATTATAATCTATCATAAGTAAATAAATAAAGATACTTAAATATTAAAAAATAACTACCAAATACATAGTTTCCAAGAAACAAATCATCCACAATGATCGTGAGAAATAAAAACTTACAAATTCTGATTAAAAAGCGCTTAACAAATATCGTTAACCGTTACTAATATTTTAAACTCCGATAGCTTACACCCGATAACCCTCTACTTAACCAATTTGGACCCTTCGACAACAAAACCATTATTAAAACGAAATTAACATGTTTACTGCCACTTAACCCTTGAACTCATAACGCGAGAAGAACCAATCATATCAATGTAGAGCGACACGTTATTAAAATGTTTTATTCATAGACATAGAGACTCAAGTGCACGATTATTAAAAACCATCAAACAACTCTATCAATGTTAATATAATTAAAATTCAACGGTGTATAGACGTATTAAGCGTCGAACGATTATAAAATAAAGATAATTGTTCATTCGACTGGCATATTAAATAGTTTATTTAGTGAACATTGTATAGAATGTAGAGTCGTTGATGTGATGTAAAATGTAGAGCTTAGAACACACCGCGTTCCAATTATGCGTACGAGTGGTCACGCACAGCGGAATATTACAGCCGCTCATTACACCTGTTGCATGCATGCGTTTACCTCTATGCCATGTATATGCAACAGATCGCCTCATAATATTGTAGAATTCGTTTTTAACTTTGTAAGTTACATTTACATATACTCGTACATATATGTATGTAGTTTTGACCTACGTATATGTGACAGATCGCTTTAACACTCATAGTGTTAGTCCTAACCTCTATAAGTTATTTGTGCGCGTTTTATAATCTAAGTACTTAAATTTCACATCTTTGTCTCAATCCGCTTGTGGGCATAGGCTTGCCCTAAAACAAGGGGTTCATGTTGAGTATTACATTTTGTTTACTGTACGTATTATTTTAAATAATCATACTTTGCAATTTTTAATGTTTTAAGGTTGATTTGTCATAATCAAGTATCTCATTAATTACGAAGAAAAAGTACGGCAGGTCTTTAAGTATAGAGAAATTTGGACCAGTGCTGTGTCTATCTCTCCTCTAAAGGACTTGGTCTGATAATATATGTATGTAGTAATATATACAGAAAGCTACTATCATTCAAAGCAGCCAGTGCACTCTGACCCAAGCTGCAAAAATGACGAAACAAAATACGTCACGGACTAGCGGGTTGTGTGGGAACGTGTACCTATACAACGGGGGTTGGGGGCGAGGGTGGGTGGCGGCGCCGTAAGTGGGGTACCGGGACCGGAAGCGATTGTGTCGAATCGCTCCGCGCACCTGTGGGAATATGTATCAACGGGTCGCAATTTAAACACTGCAAGTAGAGTCGTTCAGTTCCATATATAGCGTTGTAGAGTTCCACTGATAGCGTAATAGAGTTCGTAACCGTGTAGTTGCAGGCTTTATCTCTTAATTGTTGTTTTCACTGCACCTCATTCGCGCGCTTTGCATACTCGTTTCCTTAAAAACACCATTTCAACGCATATCAATACTTGTGTGATAACATGATATGGGTTATAGACCAAGACGGGTACCGGCTCTCTACCTACCTTGTATAAGACGTTGCGTGACTATATAATAATGATGAATAATAATGATAATATTCACTAAATGATAATGATCATAAAGCGATGTCAAGTGCAAAATTTACGCGTAAATAGATGCAAACAAAAGACACCCTTCTTCTATTGCAGATATTATGAAAAGCCATGAAAAGTAGCTTGACAAATATAAATTTCTCTACCATCACCTGACCGGGACATTAACTACAAAATGAAAAACAGCGAAGAGTGTTTAGTTATCAAATGACTTCGAAAATTGTAATATCCATGAAATTTTTGTAGTTTTATTATACATACATACATAATTTGATAATAAGAGACGCAAAGTGATCGAATTTTGTAAATAGACGATAGCAGTGCTGAGACTAGTAGTGTTGAACTCAGTGACGGGTAGCAGTTCCGACGTCAGCCCGCAGCAGTGCATGCCGGCGACCGCTGCCATCGCAGGCATGGGAATCAGGGTCATGATGAAAGCTTTCAATAAGCCTAAAGGTAAGGACTACCTTTAAAATTTCTACCTTATAGATATGTACGTATGTAGATATGTATGTATGTAGACATGTATGTATGTAGATATGTATGTATGTAGATATGTATGTAGACATGTATGTATGTAGATATGTATGTATGTAGATATGTATGTATGTAGATATGTATGTATAAAGATATGTCAGAATTATGCATTTCAGCTCTGTAAGGTCTATAAGTCTGTAGCTACCTCCATTTAATTGGCATTCTGTTCCCTCTGCCTACACTGTAAGTAACTTGGCATAACGATACAAGAGTAATAGTTAAAAATATGTTTTTGAATATCGTAATTTATGAATATTTTTCAAAAAATCCAATCGTAACACCCTGTTTTAAACAAAAACATTAAGTTTCACTACATATCGCAAAACTGAATCGTATTTTAAAATGTAATGATGACACACGGACTTAATATGTTAAACATTGACAGTAAAAAATTAAGCGCAAAAACCTGATATTTCGTAAAAGGTGACAGTTATGACAATTGTATATCATTTGAACGGTAATAGGATGATGTGGAAATGATTTTTAAAGAGTGTACGTCTTCCGCTGTCAATCAGCTGTGGTGTGGCGCTGTGCCGGTGCGTTCGTTTCGACAGCCAAGTGTATTGTCGGTTGTGTAAAACGATGTATCATCTACAGTGAGGCAAGGCTCTCGGTTTCGCCTGCACTTGTCCTAAATGTTAACGCTGTGTGACCGCGGCGGAAAATATCAAACCGCGCACGGCCTGATGCGTACAGTTTCGACGCGCAGCGACACTTGTCGACTTGAAATAAAAGGATTGTTGTTTTTTATTTGTCGTAAATGAAATTGTTTGTTGTTCTATGAATTTTTTTTTGTTATACATTAATAAGTGTATATATGTAGTATAGACTACGATTTGTTGCTTACGCATTGAATAGAATTATTATGATTGCGGATTGATTTCGAACTAACGTGCTTGCGAATGTAATAACAATTTATTGACTGTCACTGCGTGAACAGTGTTTTATGTTCAAAAAATATTATAAAAAGTTGTAGGTACTTAGGAAAATAAAGAGATTCATCGGACAGTGGCTGATGGAGGTGTCAGAAATCTCCGAAACCGGCGTGAACGTATGAAGAGAGTGATGAATGTAGAAGAAGCGCGGCATTACTGTATAGTTAGAAATATTCGACACTCAGGGCTCTCTGCCTACCTATTAAGGGACATGGCATGAAGATATCTACGAAGATACATAGCGCATTATCGACATCATCCTGTCATTTTCGTTGCAATATTGCAATGTTGCATGTCACAATGAGAAAAGTTAAACCTATCTATAATCTAATATGTGTACTTATTTTGAATGTGAATCTTCTTTCATAATTTTAAATTTTAAATTTCGACCCATTGCCGCAGAGGATATTGTTAAAATATTTAAAAAACTAGAACTTAAAAATACTGTAGATCTTTGGGGTATATCTGTAAGAATACTTAATTCTATTATTGACTTAATTGCACCCCACTTAGCTTTAATCTTTAACAATTGTATTCATAGTGGTGACTTTCCTGATTTAATGAAGCATAGTAAGGTCATTCCTCTATTTAAATCGGGCAATACTTCTGATCCCGCTAACTTTAGACCAATTTCAATACTGCCTACATGCAGTAAAATATATGAAAAGGCTATATTAGACCAACTTCATGGACACTTTGCAAGAAATAATCTCTTACATAGTAAACAATTCGGGTTTACAAGGGGTCGTTCAACGACTGATGCGGGTGTAGAGCTTTATAAAGCTATTATCGATGCCTGGGAGAATTCAGGGGACGCCTTAGGTGTATTCTGTGACTTATCCAAGGCATTTGACTGTGTTCAGCATGAAACCTTACTCAGGAAGCTCAACCACTACGGAATAAGGGGCACCGCACTCAAACTTCTGACTTCTTATCTGAGTAATAGAATTCAGAAGGTTGAAGTGAATGGTAAAAGGTCCTCAGGGTCCATTGTTCAGATGGGGGTACCCCAGGGCTCGATCCTTGGTCCATTCCTGTTTCTGACATATATAAATGATCTTCCATATGTGATCAAACATAATCATGAGATTGTATTGTTTGCGGATGACACATCACTTATATTTAAGATTCCACGATATAAAACTAATTTTGACGACGTGAACAATGCTCTCTCCAAAGTGGTCCACTGGTTTAATGTAAATAATTTATTACTGAACAATAAAAAGACAAACTGTATAAAGTTTACACTCCCGAATGTTCAGCACATTAATGTCAAGCCACAGTTGAGTGGACAAGAGTTGAGTCTAGTGGACACAGCGGTTTTTCTTGGCATCACCGTTGACTCCAAATTACAGTGGGGACCCCATATTACTCGGTTGGCGAATAGACTTAGTTCTGCGGTATATGCAATTAAAAAAATTCGTTCCCTCACTGATATCGTCACTGCTAGATTAGTATATTTCAGTTACTTTCACAGTTTAATGTCTTACGGTATCTTATTGTGGGGAAATGCGGCTAACATTGACAGAATATTCATTTTGCAGAAGAAGGCTATTCGCGCAATATATAACTTAGGCTGTAAGGAATCTCTGCGAGAGAAATTTAAAGAGATCAATATACTTACCTTTGCATCGCAGTACATTTATGAAAATATTATGTATGTACATAAAAATAAAAGAAAGGCTATAACTATGTATGATCAACATAGCCCAAACTG
>DWDW01001164.1:0-12235 GCA_018245635.1 Mimoniades versicolor eupheme
TCCCGGGTCGATCACTACAAAAAATTTCTAATTTAGATTTTCTAGTAGTGGTTCGGAGTCTGGATATGTGCCCGATGAATGGCAATAGGCTCACCACCTATTCCATAGTGGGACGTAAACATAACCGGTGAAACGTGAGAGTGTTCTGCATTCCTCTGCCTACCTCTTCGGGGATTACAGGCGTGAAGTTACGTTTTATAAACCCTTTTGACACGTTGAGATCAAATATAAACAAATTTTAGGAAATTTTAGCTTCAAATTAGATTAAAAATCTTACTCTCCATTTGAAAATCTCACTTATCCCCTTCTTGCTCCCTCTTCTTCTCGCTCTTTCTCTCTGACCTCAACGTATCATAAAATATATTCCTACAAAATTTCGGGTTTGTCGGAACTGAAGTTTGGAAATATCAATTGTCTATTGTTTACGCCCTCGAAAACCTCTTTGGGCGTGAAATTTCGTAAAAAAACGTTCCTAGCTGATCTCTACTTAGCGTAAAAAATATTCCTGCCAATTTTCAAGTCCTTAGGCCTTACCTATAGTTCCAAAGACATCGTGATATGAGTCACTATATAAATAGAAAATCTCTTATATGTAGATTAACCCCTATTTATGTACTACCCGTGAGGTAGAATTTAAAAGATGTGTGTTTGTTTTTTCACGAAGAGCGTAAACCTAAAAGGTCAGATGTGTAATTTCAAAACCGACGAAGTTTCATACAAACTGTCTACACCTATTTCACGCCCTTAGGGATATAATTTCGAATACGGTAAAACACATCGATTTGTTTGTTTATTGAAAACCTAAATAAAAATATCAGAAGTATAACTTCAAAATTGACGAAATCTTAATAAAACTTTCAATCCCTATTTTCCACCCTTTGGGATATAATTACCAAAAATGGTCAAACCCTTCATTTTATTTATTTATTAAAGACCTAAATCTGAAATGTCAAGTGTGTAACTTTAATACCGATGAAGTTTGATATAAACTTTCAACCCCTATTTTATCCCCTTAGCGTACGAATTTCCAAAAATTCGTTCTTAGGTGATCCCTACGTGACAAATTAAATATTCATGTCAAGTTTCAAATTAATCGGACGCACAGTTTTGAAGATATCGTGATGAGTGACTATATATGTACATAGAAATACTCTTACTCGTTTGTACATTTGTCAGATCAAACTAAGACATTTTGTGAAATGCTGTTTTTTCTAACAACTACGCTTGCTGCACTGGACATGTTGGATCAAGCTAGAGTGCTTAATAAGTTAACAAGAAGTGCATTTAGAATTTGAACACTGTTACTGTTAGTTCTATACTGTTATCTAAAAATCATTTATAATATGTACACATTAACCTTAATAATTCCAATGGAATAACATTTTTAGTGTTTTTCTTCTTTTTCAATTTTTTTTAACCGTGTTAATTAGAAACTACTGGTCCCGGATTAAAATGAAACGGAATTTACCTGTAATAGCCGTCGCGGTCGGATCTTGCGCTGTGCTGACGCTCAACGCCGACACGGTGGGGGAGCGGCAGCGTGGAGGAACGACTTCCGCCGCCGCCGGAGCATTGCGATGCCGGACCTACGATAATAAATGTAACATTTAATGCAACTTTACTAAAAGTACGAGACAATGTAGGCACCTGTTACTAAAGAGGTAAAAAACGTATATTACAGATTTTAACGTACCAAAAATTTCTAATTAAACATTACTCTCTTCATCCAAAAGCACATGTTGTTCATCTGATCACTAGTCGACGTTAAATAAAAACAATATGATTTACTTAACGTTTCTATACGTTTCAGAACTTTGACGTCACATTCTAAATGAATTAAATACTAGCCATTCCTATGAGGCGCGTTCCTACACGTTCCTACGCTGAGTTTAGAATTTGGTGATTCGTTTATTGTAATTATAATTAATTTTATTTCATTGTACAGAATAACTTTTTAGAGACAATTTTGTTTACAAATATGTATACATTTTTTCACCAAAAGATCTTCGCTCGCGAGAAAGTATGACGTATTTTTTTAATAAAAAGCAGTGCAGATCGGAAAAAACGGAAGCAAACGTATTACGTACGGTAATGTTGTAAGTTTAAATTACCTTCATCATAAATTTAATCAACATACCGTAAGCGGGTCTAGAGTTATGGCAACGTCTGTAATGGCAAACGGATATGCTCATTTTTGTAATTAATTTTAGTATGGATTTAGAATGTAACGTCAAACCTTATAGGATCCCTGTGCGACAACGTTATTCCAAATAAATTATGTATTGCTTATATTTTTTACATATTTACTTGAACATATTTTATATATTTACACATTTACAAGTAGACAATGATTTTCCGAAATGATAATAAACAGATTATACATTTTAATCGAAATGTTACGTATAATTTTTAAAAGTTTTCTTCTAGTATGCTCGTAGGTATTCTCATATTTTTTAGTAATTCTTCTACGTTTCTCTAACTTGTATTTGTATGCTGAAATGTTCACTATTAGAATCTGGAAGATTAAAAAACAAAAGTTTCATTAAAACTTATCATTAACATGACAAATACTTACGTCGCCTAGATGGATATGGGCTTCGTTGATTCGAAGGCGGCATATTGTCATTATATTCTAGAAAGAAAGGAAACGAGTGTAGAGTATACATAAAGTACTCAGATTATTCCCACATTTCTCCGAAACTTAGAAAATATAACGTGCGAAAATTATTCTATTTTAAAAATATTTCCGCACTAGTGAAGAGTACTCAATTGTTTTAAAATTTTTGAAACAATTTTATACAAATAGATTTGATCGTTTCGGAATTAATATTTTTTTAAATATGTAGGTATATGTAGGTATATTGGTAGGTAGTATAATTATTTTCAAGAAGAAGGGAGAACTCAGGAAGAAGGAAGAAAGAAATATTTTTCAACTAAAATCAACATCAAAGCATGATAAACAGTCGGCTACAACATATATACTATCTACGCAGAAGCAACTTCAGCTTACACAAATGTACTCTTTAAACCATAATGTACAATGATGCTACAAGATATAGGTAACTGTTAACATTGCAAATCTATTTTTTTTAATGGAACTTAATTTTTTTGGGATGCAAATTTTTACATGAAGTATTTTTTTATTTACCTAAATCTTCCATGCTCTGACTCAATAAAGCTTCGAACGTGTGCAGACTGTAGCTCTCAGCGTCCATACCTTTGGCGAGGGTATTGCGTAAGTGCATCTCGTATTCGAGCAGGAGGCGCGAGGTCGGCGAGCCCGGCGCCGGCGTCGCGCTCGACTGAGACGCCTGACGCGACAGGCAAGGCTTTTGCTGCACCAATAGATTACATTAATTCATATTGGACTAGGCATAAGGTACATTCAATTAAGCTAAAGTTGTTTCGCAATAATCACTACATTACCAACAGCGTTGCACTAGAAGTAGTTTTATATAAATATGGAGATGTAAAATTTACATGTTACTTGTACGCGCATTATCGTTTGTCGAAGAGTTAGCGATGTAAACTGAATGAAAATAAAGATAGGATCTGTCATACTCCGTGTTCAAGGATGACTGCGAATTTTTTTAGCTTAATTTGAATGTAGCAGTACCGCAAAGACCTGTACCTTATTATTTATGTAGATAGCTTGTGAGTATTTAAAATAATTCAATATTGTTAGTGACTAGGGATACACATAACTTATGTTTCCTTGTGTTATATGTACATACCAAAACCGAATATCCCACTGTGATAAATATGAAAAAATAACAATAACTTAGTGGTTTTTAAATAGTAAATACAGTATGGACTATTCTGTTACAATTGACTGCTAACATAAATTTGGTTTGATATCGATGTTTTTTCCTATCACAATACTCGGTACACCAAATGAACCTATTCCATGGGTACTACACTACTACTCTGCCTGCCTCTTTCATGCCTACAGGCGTAATGTTGACTATTACGTTTCACCACAAAAACGCTATACAACGTACAGAGTGTGTAAAAAACTGGACGATCCATGGAGTGAATACTCGTATTTTTAAATATACCACGCCAATAATCATGTAAAAGTATTACGATTTTATAGGCTGTTGATAATTTTGTAAGTTTCAAAAAGTATTATCGCGACAATTAATACCAAAAACACTGGCAGCATTTATCCAACTGCATTAGACGTTCGTGTTTACCAGCTGTGTCTTTTTTGGTTTAAATCCATTAATTTAATTTTTTCCGGCTCATATATAAATATACATATATTATCTCATTTATTATATCATATACAATATTCATTCAATATTCAAGGAAATCATGAAATTTATTTAAAAAAGTAAAACGCCTGTAAGGTAGGCAGAAGAATGTAGAAAACTCCCACGTTTGACCAGTTACTTTTAAGTCTCACGATGGAATAGGTGGTGAGCCTATTGTCATATACCGGACACGTATCCAGACTCCGAGCCACTACTAGAAAATCTATATTAGACAATTTTAGTATTATATTAAATAACATATTTATGACGAAAATGCAAGCTAATCCGTGTCAGCCAATCCAAGAAGTGTCGAACACTAAGACTGAACTCGAAGCAGCATAACATAGAAACATCATCACCATGAGCCTATTGCATTCCACAGCTGGACATAGGACATAAGCTGGCCTTTCCTACAAAAAAATTAGTGTTTCAAAATTTATTTTCCTATTTCTATCGATTTAGCACTGACAATTTGTTGACTACACGATATAAGAATACTGATAACAAGAGGTTTTAAATCTTTATCTAAACTTAAAGCGTTTTAAACCCGACTTATTTCAATTAGATGTGAAAAAAGACAGGACACTGCGTTCTCACGTAAACTAGTAGTAAACAGCGATAGTAGTCAATTGATACTCACAGGATGGTGGTGTTGTCTAGGATCACGGGGGTCACGAAGGTCTCGAGGATCGCGAGGATCGCGAGGATCGCGTGGGTCGCGAGGATCACGAGGATCGCGAGGATCGCGAGGATCGCGAAGATCGCGAGGATCACGGAGATCGCGGGGATCACGTAGGTCGCGCGGATCACGGAGGTCTCGGGGGTCACGAAGATCGCGGCGCTGACAAGGCTCCTGGTCCGAGTTTCCATTAGACGACGAGGGGGTAGTGGCGTAGCACTGGTTGTCGAACATCACGTTATCAGATGGCGGGGACAGGTCACGCTCGCCACCGCCAAGCTCTAGGTACAGACCACGACCTGGGTAGCCGCTAGGAGCAGCGCCCACTCCCACACCGCGACTGTGTAAAAAACAAACAGTTATTACATTGTAATTACATATATTATCTTTATTATAGTACCTAGCATATTTTATGACATGCGTAATAAAGAACGAGTAACATTAAATTTTATAATTTTTTTTGCGTATAAAATAAAACTGATTACCATCATTCAACTAAATGTTTATAATAATAAATGAGCTTTCATTTTATATCTTTTTTCATTTAGGTCATTGTGTCAGATGAGAGACTATTTTAGGTTCATGAAAATACATCCAATCCCAAAATTTTGATGATGCACTAAGCCTAAGCAGGCCTAAATACGTATTGGCCTTGACCTTCGCTTCCTAAGGTGACTCATATTGAATTTGACCCTCGCATTCTGAGAGGAGACCCGTCGGTTGACAAAAAGAACCTAGCAGTTGGAGTACCGTTGCGAGTTCTGTCGGTTGTTGTTGTTGACGATATGTGCGTAGTGGCCGTGGTGCACGTGTTGCGAGTGGCGGTGGCCGTGCGACCCGCACGTGGGCGGGCAGGGGCCCGCGCCGCCGTAGCGCCGGCGGCCCATCTCCGGCGACGTCACCGGACTCTCCGTTGAAGGCATCGGCTTTAGCATACGCTTTAAAGTACTCGAATCTGTAATAGTTGAATGGACGTATCATATAAGTATGTAGGTCGTAGCAATGCTTACATAACAGTCGGAAGTAAGACATCTAACACCTTACAAATAACAGCAATAACTATTGTAATTAAAACTTTGTTCGTTAAGATAATATTTTATCCATATTATTATGAATATTAAAATAAAAAAAAAAGTTTCTTTTTTGGTTTTCTATTCCAAGTCCCAATTCAAACAATCAGATATTAAGCTAATAATATAAAATTATTATTCTACTTCTAATTATCATTCAGTATAAACCCTTAAACTATTATATCATTATATCTACGTACCCATATTCATGTCCTCAGTACTCTTTGATTTGGTGCGTCGCGATCCCGTTGTATTGTTATTGATAATATTATGGTTATGCATAGAATGTCTGTCCGATTCGCGGCCCTGAAAATGTACATTTACACACATTAATATAAAATGTGACTGTATGAACTTTCACAGGAATCTAAGAAAGATAAGACAGCTTTTGAAAATCTAGAAATATGACTGAAAAAACGAAACCTGATAATGTTAAAAGTTAAACTTAAAGCCTCAAAACTTTGAATCTGTGAAATATGGGCAATGTTATAAAATAATTTTCTAACCGATTCGTTCCCATCTCCAAAATCAATGCTCTTCGGCATGTGCTGGAGATGTTCTTTGCCCGGTCTGGTTGAGGTGGATGAAGATTTGGATGTCGTAAGGGTGCCTCCTGCTTGCACCCCTTCGGACTTCAGGTCTTGATTGTTCTGTCCACCAGACGATTGCTGATCTTCGTTACTCTGTCCAATTAATATAAGAGATTATGAAACTAATTCTAGGATAATATAATAATTGATACTATAACAATATGTACTAAAAAAATATATTTGTAAAAATATATTTGTAAATATGTATGTAATAGACGTAAATGATAATGTAATATTCCATAAGACAAAACTTCATATTATTCATTGATTACAGAGTAGGGGTGTAAAAAACTTGATTTAGACAGCAGAGTAAGTGAAAACTACGCTTCTAATAATTTTAGAACTACATATGTATGTAGATAAGATTTTACACGATTATACATCCCTAGGCAAATATTGTTTTCCGGCTCAATATACTAATATAAACATTTCTAACGAAAGTATAATAGTTTGTTGTTCAGCAACACGTAAAAGTTTTATAATATGATAGATAACACACAAATTGTGTCTGTGTAATAAACTTACAGTATTTCCATGAGTGCCAACCGAAGCTGTGACAGTTTTAGGCGCGGTGCAAGTATTCGTGGTCATGGTAGACGTCTCCTGAGACTTGGGCGGGCGCGAAGAAGACTGAGCGTCCGACTGACGAGCCGCCGCTAAACCACGTAATTTTTATAAAATTAGGTAAATTCTCATAAACCACTGGTTTGTTCAAAAACTTCAAAAAAACAGAAGATAAACTGTTAAGATCATATTCTGAATAAAAATGAAGGTTTAGTAAGTACAACGTGTGAACCGGATCGAACGGAATGTATTTGGGGAGCCACATCTCTAGCAGTGGACATCCGAAAATTAATGGATGGAGTAAAAGTAATATAATTAAATACGTTCATGTACATACTAAAGGGACTGTAAAAACATATTTTGCTATTTGTAACATTATAACTCTTATTCGTGTATTAATAGGCCCCATTAAATGTTATTTTACCTTACTCCTGACTTAACAATATTTTTTAAATCACGATCTAAGTTATCCTCAAAGGCTATGATTAATTTATAAATGGTCCCTGCTATAAATTTCAAGAAAATTCACTCAATATTATGTAGTGAATTTGCTTGATTGACTTAGTTAATCGATAAAAACGTTGAAGGTAAATGCAGGTACATTACGTTTTGGCGTCTGTGTAGCGGGTTGATTGTTGGTGACGTTGTCGTAGAGTGAAGTAGCGGATGTGGCCGCAACCACCTTGTCAGTGCGGCCTGCGGCTGCGGCGGAGGTGTTAGCGTCTGTTTCGATCGCGCGAGTCGTCGTTCGTGGCAACGTCGATGAACCTGGTTTACATTTAGTAATTATGCTCGAAATAACATTTTTATTACATAGCTGATTTTTGAAGAGTTAGTATATACTATTCTGTGTTTATTGTTAAATTTATGGATCAGTAAAACCTCTTTAATGTTATTTATATTGTATAGAAAACCTTTGTGTGAAAATTCCCGTTTCCTAGACCTGTTGTCGTCAGGTTACGGGTCTGTTGATCCATCAGTCAGTTTGTGTGGTTTATTTATAAAAGAAAAATAAAAATTAACAATAATTACGATAGCGCGGATCTTGAGCGCGGAGTCTCGCGTATTGCTCCTGCGTCATGCAAGTGCATTGTGGTTCGCGGCCGTAAGTCAAACTGCAAGAATAGAGGAAGATATTTATTCCAACTTTACAACAAAATAATACCGATTATCATAGAGTTTTATTATTTGAAGATACTAGCAAGCAAGCATAGCATCAGTAACAAATCACCGCCTGCGCCCATTCAGACCTACAAAGGATCGTGAATAAATAGTAGATATGGATTTATTAGTCAAGTAGTTCTAAATATTCGTTGGTTAGTATTGGCAATACGATACAGGAATGGAAGTGTCAGTGACGATAGTTTATTTCGTGTTTGTCAATATGAGTGAAGTTTTATAGTAGTCTATAGCATCTAGTCTAGTATATACTTAGACCGGCGTCCGCACCCTTTAGATCTTTTAGATCTACATAATTTATTTTAACAACAGTTGCTTGCAAACCAAGTGGTCCGTATTTGTTCATCAATAAGTCCATATCATTGATTAAAATTTTCTTAATTTTTATAAGAAGTTACATGGAAGAGCGGGACATTCCGACCCATGTATTTACTTCCTTAAAATAATGTTCCAACCATGTATTTACTACTATATAACTTTTTGGAAACAATAAATATACTTATTATTAGGTATCACTTTCTTGTATTAGTAATAAAGTATTCGTATTTACTTATAACATCGACCACATCGTCTCTACATGCTAAACTCGCCTCCTATTATTAGCTGTACGTACAAATATAGAGAGCGTCCAGTAAAACGCAGGCCATTAATAGAATTTTTTAAACATATTCTCCTCCTGTGTGCGTCATATCATTATAGCAAGACTGTGTTAACGCATTGTACCATGAAATTGGGTGTACGATTTATGAGATTTTTTTCTGGATTTGTAGTTATAATGAAAAGCTGAAAAACTATAAACGCTTGTATATTAATAATGTATCATGCCTTACCTAGATCGGTTCGGGCTAGCGGGAGTGGAAACTGGCTTCCTCTTGGTCTTGAATTTCTGCTTGCTTCCCGGTGGCTCCAGTTTGAGGCTGTAGCTCGAAGATGCCTTTCGTGAGAATTTGAATGATGGTGACTAAAATCATAAAATATGCTTGTGAATAGACATATTTTTTTGATTTTTATATTGTTCGAATTAAAAATGTGATGTTGAATAGATGTACGGATTTATGACATGTTTGCAATCTATTTACGTTAACAAAATTTATAAACTTAAACAATAATCGAAATAAACTTTTGAAAGTATTTTAGCATTAAATTTGGTTTCGTATTAAGGTGCTTGGACTTCGACTTTCCAACAATAGTGTGTGTTAAAAGGTCATTTATACCTCACAGATATGTAGCTTGCTTGATAAAGCACGATTGCCGAATATTTAATGTTTGTATTATTTTATAAGGAAAAAATATTTTAACTTTCAAGTATGGTAAGTCATACTACATACTATAAACAGCAGGCTTAAAAACATTACATGTTATACATTTACAGTTTTGGTAATTAGTTCGTTGTGTGGAATTAGTGACTGATTTGTTTTAGGTGTTCTTTGACTACCTAGGTAAGAGTACTGCGTAAGTATTAAAAATTTAGTGAACATGTCCAACAAACAATATTTTTTCATTACAATCTGTTTGTGCAATGGATGTTACACACCACTCGTAAATATCGTTAATATGTATCCTGTATTTGTATGTAGAACTACGAGTATAGAGCTAACACCTCAACTACATCATTATAACATAATTGCGATCGTATCTAGATAGTAAATGTATTTGCCACGGTAATATTTTTATATATTCAATTCAATTTGTTTATACATTTTGTAGGAGTTTGTCTCTAAAAATGTTAAAGCACTTTTAACATTTTAAACATTGTTTGGGTATAAAATATTTATAGTAAAAATATTTTTAGTTTTTCTTTTTATTTCTTGTAAGGGATAAGGGCTACGTAAACGTTAAAATAATTATAATTAAATACCATTTTGCAGATTAGCCAACATTAAACTTTTGAAGATTGATGGTGTTTTAATCTAACGTGGGTTTTTCTTAGTTTTGTTAGGGATACATATTCTTCACATAATAGATCCTTTTAGAATATATTGGCATATATTGTGTATGTGTGTGTATACACAATTTATAATAAATAAGAAACTTACACAACATTCACGGAACTGTTTGGCGTCGATAGGCGACGTGAAGTTCAAGCCCCAGGTGTCGTTAGTCATGGGATCCTTCCAGTATACGAAGCATTCGGAGGCCTGGCCGATGCGAGTGCCTACAGAGATACGAAACATTTTAATATGTTAACGAAATGTTTCTTCTGTAAATTAATTAGGAAATCGCTGAGCGGTTGACGTCTAATGACGTCAGTAGATAAATTGTTTATAAATGGTACGGTATATTGTTAAAAGTATGTATGTATAATAAAATTCAATGGTTAAAATTTTTAACACAACAAGGAAAAACATTTTTACAAAAAGTTGTCCAGAATTTTATGGTAGCCTTTAATATGGTAATTTAACTTGATGATGTAATGTAGTATCATTTTTAGTACCCAATATAAGATATATTCTTCCATGGCATTGACACAGAGAAGAATGAACTTTTTCGGATTTTTGCTACTGAGTCTGGAACAGAATACTTACAAGTTAGTTTTTCTAATTAATGTTTTAGTTTCAGATTGACTGTCATGGGTTATGACAGTGAAAGATCGTTCCGTAAGGAGCTTTCTTCGCAATATTTTCCTAATGCAATCATTATTCAGGATATCTTTTAAGGTATGTAAAGTCTGCTAGCAGGTATTAATTTTCGTAAGTAAGTTACGCCATTGCGACATTATGCTTTTCCTAGCGATCCGTATCGGCAGGTAGAGGGTCAAAGGAGAATACGTACAGTAATAAAGCTGGTAGCAAAACCGTCTAATCTAAATTGCAAAATTGCTTGAAGGATTCAGAATTGATTGAAGGATTGAAACCACATGTGGCTAACCAATTGTTATCGGACAATAACCACGGCAGACTGCTTGGTTTGCTCGTTCCAAAGAGTGTTATGGAACCGGTAGTGAGCTTATTGCCATACATCCAGACATAAATCAGACTTCAATTATACTGGTATCAACATTAACTGGTATATACATACAAAGTTTAAGAATTTGATAGATAGATAGATAGATATCTATCTATCAAAGTTTAAAATTTTCCATTATAAAGCACTAAGAGTTATTGGGAAATGTTAAATCTTTTGTACATAACTCCGAAATCATTACTTCGAGGATCTACCTTCTCAACACGGCATTTTATTACACGTATTAGTGTTTTATTATAGATATTTTATCCAATATAGGTACCTCTAAATAATAATAATGGCTTTTATAGTTAATTTATATTTGTTCATCATAAAAGTTCATTATATACATATTTATTTAAATGGCAGTGGAAAGAACGGAGATCTTCAACCTTATGAGCTTTGAATATAATTATCTTATTTATAAATTACATTGATGGAATTATCATTGAACAGTAATGGTGAAGTTGAAAGAACTTAAAAAAAACAATAACTAGTACAGTTAATCAACGTAATGTATTGTATTGTAACGATGAACCGGTGTGATGCAACGGAATGATTCCGTTCTGGAGAGATAGTTTGATTTTTTTTACAGTCGTCAAAACAGTAGATGCTCATAATATCACGAACGTAAACACATGGTGCTCACAGATGTAAATTTCGGTCAATCGTCCGGCTTGATGTCTACAGTAAATTTAAAACTAGGTTACAGCGGCGCCCAGCGTATTCCTCTAATAGCACATACAACTCACTCGCATGTAATTCCCTGAAGCACTACACACGAATATGTAGTTTTAATTTTAAGTGTAAAGCTTTATATATTTAAATGTTGTTATCATCTTGCCAGGAATATATTGCAAAATAATTATGTACCGTACAAAATAATAAATATTAAACTATGTATTAACAATCTAGGTATATACCGTGTTCGTGGTAGATATTCTCCGTAAGGGT
>DWDW01001165.1:0-12231 GCA_018245635.1 Mimoniades versicolor eupheme
CAACCCCGGCTGCTCTTAGTCTGGGCCCTCGCCCCAAGCCTGCCCGGTATGGGTGGCCCTATCCGGTATAGCCCTGGGGTTCATTGGGACACGCAAGTGCAATAAAGTGGGAGTTTATAAAAGATGCTGAAATTGAGCAATCATGTTACCTGTTCAATGTCATATTAATTATTTACAGTAATAAGCTAAAATCCAAGAATTGCACTCAAATAGTGCAAGATAATCACAGTAGTTCATACTTGTATAATTGTTGACACTTGTAGTATAAACTCAAATCACGGCTGTAATCCGCAAAGGGCTAGGTAGAGGAGTGTAGTACATTCCCACGTTTCACCAGTTAGGTACGTATACGACCCATCGTGTAACTAAACAGGTGGCGAGCCTATTGCCATACACCAGGCACAAATTCAGACTCCGAGCCATTACCAGAAATTTACGTGTACACTTTACCAGATATATGTATGTATGTATATGTGAAATAAATTATAGTAATTCTAAAAAGTTACTAAATTCATAATAGGTAAGATTTATTCATGTACAAAACGTGTGTATAGACGATATCTAATACGATTTTCGATGTCGGAACTTGAAACAAGAGTAATGATTTATTCAAAGCCGGCTCGACCGACGGGAGCTGGCGGCGTCGGAGTCAATACAGTTTATAAGTCCTGTCAGGTGCAAAAATTCCACCGGCTCGAGTGTTGTACTCGACACTGTATCCGACTAAATTTAATTTGTATAACTTTTTACTTTGTTCCTTCCAACTTCACTCAGTGTTTAGAATTTTATTTACTTGAATGAACATCTAAAGTAATCCTCGGGAAATCTAATGTTTTACGTTCCTTTATTTTAAGGGTTATTTCAAATAATCTTTTTTATTTCAAATAAACTGCCTCGTTGGTCGTGTTGGTTGCAAACGCATCTGCCAATCAAGGGGTCCTGGGATTAAATCCCGGGTCGAGTAGGTTTTTTTTGTAGTGGATCGGTTTTGGATTTTTGCTCGGTGTTGGGTCATAGGCTCACCGCCTATTCCATAGTAGGACGTAAACGTAAATGATGGAACATGTCAATGTAATTACTACATAACTCTGCCTCCCACATTTTCGGGGGCTACCTACAGGCGTGAAGTTATTTTACCTTTCTAAGAGCATAAATCTCTTTTTCAATCACATGTAGATAAGTGGAATTTCGATGCTTATATGCGGTAGGCATGATTGGGCGCAATTACCAGCTGGCCTATATAAAAGTTACGCCATCAGTAGACTAAGACATAATACAACATTGCGCATGTATTTCACCTTAAGAGCATAGTATACTCCAACAAATAAACATTTATAATATCCCCATCCCACCGTGGAGTAGGGGATGACCGTTTCGAAAGTATAACTAACGGTATTTTGAACGATAGGTATGACAGAAAATGTTTCAGGAAACATTCATACAATAAAAATGTGTTAAATCAAAAAGAGGGCGAAAAATGGCGAGTCAATATAGCCTGTAATTCCTGTCAGGTGCAAAAATTTTGCTGGCGTGAACGACCCGCAGCGAGTCTGGCTAAATTCAATCTGGAGAACTTTGCCCGGCTTTGTTCCGTGCAACTCTCGCGCTCTATGTGGATTTGGAGCAGCTACTTAATTATACGTTTTAGCTCAAATATATCATACAAGCCATACATCCTACATCGCTTTGGATGGTCGTCAAACTATCAATTCGCTAATGGAGTGCAATCGACCTAATATGTAGACCGCAGTTTAATTTTTTTATTGTGAGTAGTTACTTGTAGCGTCTAACGATTTGTTTTATTTTTAGTAGAGAAGTTTTATTTTCCGCAGTAGACTGTAACATGCTGATATATTTAATTACTCGTAAGAATATTATAATATTGGGTAATATAGTTCTGAGTACTCTAGTATGTTCAATTATATTAAAATACATACATACATACGGATTTGTGAAGCGCCTGTCATAATATACAAAGCAATGACATTATTGAGGTATACATAGACGTATGAGTAACGATGCGTAGGCACCTCTGAATTACTTTAGTACCCATAGAGACACAGTTTAAAAAAATATGTTAGAATTTTGGGTCTATTTACTCACATAGTCATTCTGATTTTACATTATACTAATATTTATAGGCACCTATACGTCATTTTTGTTTTGTGTAGAACAGCTCGTTGGAGAAATTCGAATAAAGTACGTAAATCAAATAAAATTCTTTAAAAACCATTATTTTAAATTTTAATTGCAATAATCTAAACCCCAATGTGCATAACAATAAAAAGTAATTTAACCGCAGAATCTTCAAAATAATTGTAAAAATAATTATGTCCTACTGTTTATCCGACGATCTCTTTTGCAAAAGGTTGTGGAAGAAACATCGTTATGTTATGGTTCGTAATGATTTTATCTCCTTTGTTTTTCTACGAGGCTTTGAAATTATACAGGAGGTTGGTTCATTTTATCGTGTTCGGTACCGACCGACATCTGGAATTCGTATTCAGATCGTTTAAGTAAATAAAACATAATTAACCAGCTTCAATAACAAATGTGGGTTTTTAAAATCAAACAAACCAAAGTAGGTATTTCTATCTAATATTTATATTATATACTAACATGAAATTAGCAATACTTATACGGTTTATAAGAACATGTGTTTTTGTACTAAATATGTACCTATGAACGAGGATAATAATTGTAAAATTCGGGAAAACTAATCTGGCAAATGTTTAAGATTTATCACTGCTTTTAATTCCGAGGCTTTCGACTCTCGAGTTGATTAAATTGCCACGGCGCACTGGTGTCGCGTAGAATTTGGGAGCTCGTTCGAATACCTTAATCAGCTATTAAATTTTGCACGGTTTATGTAAATAAATTGACTTGCATTATTGAATTAGCTCGCATAAAAGAAGAGGCCTATATTTAGCTACTTAGCTGATTTGTCATTAGAACCTGCAAGCTGTTCAGAATTTTCTTTTTGATCGACTCTTCCCAAGCAATACCAATTATCTTTGGTTGCAACTACCGTATTAAAGTCATTTATAATTTGAGTTCTGGGTTGCCATATGAGCCATACGCCATTTCCATGAGGGAAGTGTCCGATACATTATATCGTTGCAATAATTTTTGACTTCTTGAGAGCTGTAGGTGTCGTTTATCAGCCTTCTTATGTGTAGCTGAAAATTACGAATATTCACTTATAAATCATGAAGTCAGGATTTCTGCTGTATTCTCGTAACCTACATTTCTGTTTTAATCTCTATATGTATGTCAAGCATTTAATAATAATAGTGTTTTTACACTTTCATCATGATCTACATTCATTCTTCGAGTTTGCTACAATTTTAACTTTATGATGTAATTTATGTTTTCTAATCTTTTCTTTTCTAAACATTTGATAAAAATAATTTTAGTTACTAATAATTTTAGTAACTCATAATTATTTTAGCTGATAGCTTCCTATAATCTGACGTGAAGATATATCAAAGTCATTAGATTTTCTAACTTCTTAATAGTTTGCATTAGGGTTGACATAAATATGTGTGATGAGCACAGCCATATCAATTTTAGGCTTTTGTTATCATTGAAATGATGCAGCACGAGGCTTGGGCACGGGCGATGAGAATTTCTTGTCGTTTTGTTGTCACGTTGTCACCGAAGCGAAATTACTTCGCGGCTGTACATAATCACCGTTGCGCATTGTTGTTTAATTTGGGAAAATGGAAATGAAAACACATTTTACAAATAAATCGGTTGCCACTTACAGTTTTGGAGACGTGAATTCCCACAGAGTATACAAACAGCCACATGCGGGTAAAATTTTGCTCACAAAGCAATTCTATTTCACAGGAAAGCTTCAACGTTTCGCGTAGTTACAATACATTTAATAGCTACAAGAGGGAAAGCAACGCTTAAATATTTTAATATTTTTTTTATTGAAAATGAATAATTGCCACTTAAACGAATATTACATTGTTCACGCTCATCTTCCTATTGTATTAAAATCTATATGCAGTTCAATTCACAAGAACAATATTGCTAACCATGAACTAAAAGTGAAACCATTTTACATCAAATTCAGTAATAAGCACTATTGATCTTTTATATTACGGAATAGGAACTTCTGCTACATGTTGCTGTTACGAATCGATGTAAAACATTTTATTTACGAACAATTTAGTAAAACGAATTGTTAATGGATATTCCAGGAAAAACCTCGAAAACTTGTTTATAAGTCGCTTAAACTACGTATCTACGTACATACGTACGAACTACAAAATCTAAGCGAGAAAATTCCAATATAATCTAATCATGGTATCTACAACCCATGTAACTTGTAATAGTGGTTCATTCGACATCCATTAAAATTATCGTTGACCATTCTGGTATATTTTTCTGACCATCTTGCATCCACACATGTAACATTACAATGAAATTGCATCTGTCAGTTGTCGAAATCGCTGAACTGATAAACGAGCAATGCACCACCTACCATTTTCTAATGTGGCTCGTACCGTGAGTGTGTATACGTATACGTGTCACATACACAAAGACAAGAACACAAACATGCAGACGCAGAACTCATTATTCTTATACGTGTCCGCTGTTAATCTAAACCGGAATCCACTACGCAGCAGTTTTCAGTCGTATTTCAAACAAGGTTAGATATACGGCGAGCTAACAGTAAACGATATTTATACATGCAAATGACGATAGCCGGTTAAAGGCTTGTCTTTGACATCGGCGGCAGCGGTCGCGGCCTTTCAGTATCGCGGCCAATGTTTGCCTTCATAAATGTTGCATGATATTGTTTGCATTTGTATCGGACAGACGGTCGTCGGCCCTGATATCCGTTTAATATGATAATCCGCATGCAAACAAGCGGCGGATTGCCGGCTAAATTATTTATGCACTCCGCCCTGCGGGTGATGGCTTCACTTCGTGGAGACGACTCGAGTTTTATTGAACCCCAGGGTTTCGGGTGGCCAAGTGAGCACCTGAAACAAAGTTTTCACGAGCAAAATCACCGAATAAATCATGTGCAAGAACCCCCCGGCGCCGACCAAGCGTCGGAACTTACGCTTGTTGGTTGTCGCTCGCAGAGTATTAACTATGCATTAATTATTTCTCCATCCAAATTGAATAGTACCATTGGGTTACATCAACATTTCATAATATTAAATGTTATTTAATACTGATATCCGAGCATTAACGGTTCTCCCTTTATTTATTTTAACTGCTATATATTTTTTTCATTTTGGAGTTATGATTGTAATACTCTAAAACGAGTGTAGAAATAATGATTTAATGAAATGATGGCATAAATGTAAGTATTTTTTATATCTTGTTGTTACATTAACCTTTCCCTTGTTACTAGGAGACCGCGCCAAGATGCAAAACGTAATTTAGACGGATGGTAATCAATTCCTTGGTAATTGAATCTGGTCACGCGGACACTCATCATCCCCGATCCAGACGTGGGTGGCTGTAATTTGATTGAGCGGGATTGCGTTTACGGGATGGATATCGTTAACGATGGCAAGGACGTCGCTTGTTAAATAAAAATTCTTATGTACGACAACAATCTTCTTACTATGCAGGTATATGATGGGCATACAAGGAACTTTTTAATATATTTCCTTTAATGAATTTCCATACTAGACTTTTAATAATAATCATGTATTAATCTTCGATACGTTTTACATAGTTCATTGTTTCCGTTGCAAGCTAATGATAACACTACGTGGTACCGTTATGTAATTCATGTAAATTTGTAAATGATCTCATAATAATAAACAGTGACCTCATGAAAATGAACTTATGATATTATTTGGAGTAAAATCCCGGTTCTTAATTTGTTGCTTTATTACGCTAGAGACGCAGAGAATCTAAATCGTACGTGACTTAACATGTCATTCCTTTAAAACTTAAGACTTGACTGAACGTACTAGAGTACGCTGTGTTATTATTATGATGTTTTACTTAGCTTGCTTTGTTTGTGAAGGTCAAATGTAGTTATTGAAATTTTATCTCATTACTGTTGAAATATTGATTCGAAATTTGGTAATTCTGATGTCAACACAATTACGTGTCATCAGTATTATTTTTATTCCAACATGGCCGCCGCCACAAAACGGCGGATTATTGTTTTTTCAATAAACAAAGTACCGACTTAGGAATTAATGAAAAGAGCAGTCTACGTACAGCGTCTATATTTGTGGGTAAATTAAACCTCGCAACGCTCAAGGAGAAGCTACGAAGATGGAAACCGCAGCTTAGACGGATAGTAATCGATTCCGCATTAATCGAATCTGGTCAGGCGGACACACACCATGTCAGATCCTAAACGTAGGTACGTACTGGGACCATAATGAAATAACATACGTAGTAATATGATTGTAGTCTTGCTCTGTTAGAAGGAACTTTATACACCGACAAACAGTGGAGGACAAATATGGAATGTAGGTGTGTGGCTATCGTGTATGAAGGAATTGCGTTAGTAATTACAATGCTTCTGGAGTATACAGCGAACATACGTTTATATAAAAATGGTTGGTGAAATTAATTGCACGTAATCATGATGGCACTGATAAGACTGAAAAATTTTCTATTATAAAAGGCGTAAAATCATACCGAACTCTGTTGAGCTTTGTTAAATGTTTCCGTATCTGTTCTCCTAACAGTTTCTCTTGTTGATAAGGGTTGAATAAAAATTTTCTTCATTAGCATAAATCTAATTTAAGAAATGTATGAAGCCTCATTTGCTTTGCTGTCACGTTTTGAACCATGTCATGTCTACGTACTATTTTTCTCTGTATATTGGCATTCATGAAGTACAGATATGAATTAAAGGAACGAGAGCAACTTTTATTTAAAACATTCACAATTTGTTTTGTACCGGTACAGCTGTAGATCTGATTTCATTGAAAATTAGAGTTGTATATATACATACTTATACTTAATTAAAAAAAAATACATACTAATAATATCTTCAAAATTGAACATTCATTTGATACGTTTTTCTTTTTAACTGAATTTCTTTCAAACTAAAAACCCCATACTCGTTTCCGTTGAATCCAGAATAAAACGGCGATTATATTAAAAAGGATCCATCTACTAAAGTTAGCTTTGAGCTTGAAATATCCCGAGCGAACTAGTAGAGTAATTTGTTTTTAAAAAGCTCTGTACGACCACTGACTCGGGCTTCATTTTCAAAATGTGATTCGGTGACAACAGCTTTGTGAAGGAATGAATGTAATTTATCGAGTTATATCTTCATTTACATGAGTTCTTAATTGGAGAATGTATTGTATTGGATCATATTTATATGCTATCAATGTCTTCGTTTCAATCTTTCATAAACGTACCTTTCTGATATTTTTGTTCTAGAAAGTGTCACATTTTACTTGTCTAATTACGAAAGCTAGGTAGCTTAGTTTTAGACATCTCTTTAAATAACAGGCACCCTTCAATTCTATGATGATTCAGACAAACAAACTGTCCACACCGGCGTAAGGAAAGAAACATGATTGTCTGGTTTGCAAAAATAACAGGGGAATCCACTTTCATCTTTATTCCAAGAGTTCCGGCGCCAACCATTGTTATGAATGGCCGCTTGAGGAAGCGTTCAATTTTATTTCTCAAAGCGAATGCATACTTTTCATTTAGTATTATTTTAAAATATACCGAATGGTACAGAATCTGAAAGAAGTATCTGTTACTTCTAATATAGTTTTATTTCTTCATAAGTGATAACAAATATGTATATTTAATTGCCAAATTAGGGGATATATTTTCTATTAATGACTTATTTGATCGCAAAGTAAATATCGTAATGACTATTCAAATTATCATCTTGTTAATGATTCTAAATTAGAAAACAAATTACAATTTAAATCTATTCTCACTACCGTACGAAATACATATGATTGGCCAGCTTTACGCTCCATTTGCTGAAACATGAAATAACAGGGCATGTAAATAAAGGAAACGAAATTGAGGTAGATGTGTCTATACAGCGTTTCGCATCGCATAATTTTATTTTCCGGGTCAAATAATACGAGGGAATTTTCCCACATTAAAATTTTTGCTCTCGACGCCGTTAAAATTAAATTTTTGCCAAGGTTGCTTTCAGAGGTTTTGGTAAATGTATTGCAAATTATTTTAATTTGATTACATTGTGTTTGTATTGTATCAGTTTTCTATTTTCTTAGTATGTGTATGTATGTGATGACCGTTCGACACCAATGTGTTGTTTAATCAAAAAGTAATAGTTAATAATCAAATAGTACCTAAATTATAATAATAAATAATCATATAGGAAATAGTTAGTTAATACTAAAATAGTACCTAAATTATAATTATAAATAATAATAATCAAAAAATAATATTCAGACACATTAAACTTGTAATTATTTTATGGCAGAATTACTATTGTTTTGTTTTCTTTCTTTAATGTACCTATTTGATAACGTCATAACATTATCACATTTACTCTATCCCTTTGTTGGTTCGCTATTAAAATTTATTATCAAAATAATTTTTGTTTATGAACCATATTATATGATTTCCATAAGAAATCATAAAATTGTTATATAAATACAGATTTAGCTTATACATACATTATTGTATGCTTCACCTAGATATTAAAATAAGGAAAATAAAAAAATGTACTCACAATCTATCTGTAAACATATGTCATAAATAACGTTTTATGTCAACGAAATAGATAAATAACGTCTTATGTCAACGGAATATATAAATATTAGTAAATATATGTATATAGTATTTTGGAATCAATGTAATCAATAAATTTATTAAAATATGTCTTATTTGTTTGAATAATTGAGTCCTGTAATGTGCTTAACATCACATCGAGGAATTATTTATTACAATATTATACTAGTCATACGTAAGTAGGTAATGTAAAATGTTTTACAAAGCCTTACGCGATGATTTCTTATTTTGACGTCGAAACGTTTTTCTATGGCTCGTTAGGTCCAAACCTGAGGCGAACCAAGCCATCGACCTTCGGTGAAAGCGTGACGACCGCACTTATCAGCCATGTTATGAACAGATTTAGCAAAATTCGAATGCAAACACGAATTATTTGAAAATGGAATTATATCATAAATATATTTTTATTTTACAAAATACGTCTATCGATCACTTAAATGTAAGGGCTCTTATTGCACGCTGCCTATTCGACGAAGGACTTGGTGTGGTTATACATATAATGATCTTATAACGTTTTATTATATTCACGTTTCAACCGGGTATTTTTATATGCATTTAAAGATAAAGATCATAGATACGTAAATGTATATCTAATTTTACAGAGCTATTAAAATCGTTGTCAAAGGTGTTATTACACCTGGATTTCGATTTGGAATATTTAACTTATTTTTACATGTGCCTACCACATAATAAACATGGAAAGTATTCCATATATGTCATAATAATATTAATTTCTAATTTTACACAAAAAGGGTTAAATCCCCGATATTTAAATTATTAAAGAGATTACAGTTTAAATACTTGTGTAATGTATATAAAAATCTTCGCTAACATTTATAGAAAATAACGATAGGTCACGAATAACAATTATAAATTTATTCTATTTCATTTATACCCACTGGTTATTGTTTATTGGATGGAAAATTAAATTCATATGAATGAGCCGACCATGCAAAATATCAGCGACATGAGCTTAGTGTTCAGTTGGGAGGTCAATCCAATGATGAGAGTAGTACCTATACGACACGACATGAAATATAATGTTATCGTCAGCGAAAAGTATTTTAAGACAACACGCATTAGAAATGAAAGTGGAAATTGAGGCCTACCGCAATATGGTTCGTGATATAACAGTATCCGTGTTTGTTTGTAACATGATTACTAGTAAGGTGGGAGGCGCCGGCGCCGGGGTGGCCTTGGAGAAAGTCTGCGTTTCACCGATCGAGCGCTCTCTGACACTGCGACACCAAATCGCCTTCGGCTGATCTCCCCATCTCATCTCTACGTCAGCTTTAGTTAGTAGTGTTAGCTGATGTTTTTTTTATGTAATGTGTTTTACACAGCAGATAGCCAAAAATAATATACTATTAGAGCTCTGTACGTGCTATAATTATGTTTAAAGAGTTTGAAAATATAATCATTGTATATAAATAGTTTAATAAGTTGTGTAATGTCCGATATTGTACATACGAGTATCCTTTACTATCAAGTATGTAACAGATTGTCTCTATAAGCGAGTAACTTCAGAGTAATGTCATTTCTTATTTGTGTTCTCTTACTAAAATCGTTCCAACAATTTTAAGATTGTGTTTTAAAATAACAATATTCGGTTTACAATTAACCATCGATCAGCTTTTGGCCTCCCCTAACAGGCGCAACTCCGTTCGGGTCTGACCTCTCATAAATTATTTTCATTAAAAAAATATGTAACTGTAGATTTTTTAAATTTCCACATTGATTGTATAGCAAACAAAATGTTAGTATTGCCACGTAACAGTTCTAAAAATGTTGGTAGGTTTTGGATGTTCGTGTATTAGGTATGGGTAAGGACTCAGACTTATCTTAAGAGATGCTGGATGTTAACAATATTCTGATGTCAAAATATTTTAAATTACAAATGTGGACAACGACAACCAAACAAAAACAATGGATTGATTTAAATTCATTCGTATACGAAAAGGGGCCTCATAGCTATGGATTTTAGTTCATTCAACGTGACTTATTGATTTTTAAATTTGAAGTGTTGTTGGGTCCATATTAAAAATTCATAAAGTTAGCCGCTAGCAAAGGCATACTCTTATATAAGATGGCTGCGGTTTTATATTATGTTTGGTTGAGGTAAATGTCTACAGTTATAAGTGTTTGTACAAAAAGTTTAAAAGTAAAGCTGGATTATATGAAAGTAATTTCTGGCCTCCAGCCAAGTTTGACTTTAAATACTTCAATCCTTGACTGGTATATTCCTAGACTCGATCAACAATCATTCGGAGATAAGTAAGCTCGTAATGAGAAAAGTTATTAACAAATAATTTTTTTACAAACGTAACATTAGACTTCAAATTAGTTTCAAACTTTTTATTACGATTCTAATAATTAGTTAATATAATAACTTTTGATTGTACTTTTTGCTAGGATAATGAAAGTATCATGAAGAATGTTTGTATGTAATTTGTTGCAATCCTGTTAATCTATTTTTTAATTTTATACCCAAATACCATATTGAACTTATATATGTTAATAGAAACTTACAGTACATTAGTAGCTCAAAGTGTGAATTAGTGTCCGTTGTACGATGGCAATAAGTTCAACCCCTATTCCATAGTGGGATGTAAAGGTAAACGGTAAAATATGTTAGGTCACTACACTCTCTACCTACCTCATCAAGCATCACATGCGAGAGGTTACGTTTTTTGTATTCAAATCAACTATAAAATCAAACGCATTTGTCATATAAGTACTCGTATGTATTCTGAAAATGGTCACATTCTGAAATACGAATTTATTATTTGCATTAAAAAAAGATAAAGGCCTTCTTCACAATGGCTCAAAGCGAGTAGGTACTTTAGTAAAGGTACGGGCATAGTGATGAAAACCTCCGAGAAAGAAGTTGTAAAGGCAAGCGGCTAACAAAAGATTAGCGTCAAGCATGAGACGCGAGTCGAGCGAACTCAAGTTACGTAATGAAAGAAAGCACTGAACCGAATGAGGCTTCCAAGACTTTTCTTATGTAGGTTGACACGATTGATTGCATATCGCCGTGAAAGTACCAGTGTAAGGAATGATATAATTCATTAGTGAATGTAACACGGAATCGCATTGCTAGAAATTCAGGATATTCAAATATGGCAAGTGCGGGAATAAGATTTATATGAGGTCCGTACGAAAGATATAATTTGTACATTGATTTTCTATTCAATTTTATTGTAGTTTTTCAACTTGTTATATTTCATAACTAATAACGTCCGTCGAGCATATTCTTAAACTTTTACTGTAATCGGGAAATTTACATATCACTTAAAATACTTTTTGTACGGTGTTCTGCTTAGGGTTGCTACTTTGCATAAATGTCTTTTCATAATTTCTAGTAGTGGCTCGGGGGCTCATCACTTATTCCATAGTGGGACGTAAACGTAACTGGTGAAACGTGGGAGTGTTATACACTACTCTGCCTCCCGCTTCGGGGATTACAGGTGTGATGTTACGTTAATTACT
>DWDW01001166.1:0-12230 GCA_018245635.1 Mimoniades versicolor eupheme
AAAGTCAAGTTCCGGTCGAATCCTATTTTTTCATTTATATTTTACTAGCCGAGATCGGACCGGGAACGAACCGCGATTGACCATAATAGTTATTTTTGATGGTATAAATAAGGTATAAGAAAGAACTGAAAATGTATTAGAAGAGTTAAGGGCGAATATATTTAAAAGGAAAAAGTGTTTTATTTTATTTCCATCTTCTTCTCTGTCATTCCGCAAACTTTCTGACCTCTCCTTGTAATTAGATGCTTTGTAATTTTCATTTCTATTATGCAGTGGTTATTTTTCAAGTCCAAACATGTGAACGTAATGTAAGTGTTACACGTACGAATTAAATTCCGTATGTATGTTTATAGCATTTTCATTTTTATATAGGATATGACCACACGGCCAAGTGCGGCCCGCGTTAAGTGGCGCCTGCCTTAATTGCGGCCCGCCTTTAGTTTCTTTTGCTACCTTGTGGCCCTTGCCTGCCAAAAGGTTGCCGACCACTGCTCTAAAGCGATCTAGGAACATCCATAAAACCTCAGCATCGTGAGCCTTCACAGCCGCTGCCGGGCGCACGGGCTCCGTGACCGTCCACAGCTTGAGGTGTCCGTCCCCGGAGACGGACGCGAACGTCCCAGGCGAGTGGTGGGAAAAGGCGGCCGTGTACACCAACTGAGAGTGACCCGCGAACGTGTTCAGACAAGACTCGGTCTCTGGATCCCACTGGAATAAGTCAGATAAATTGCGTGTTTAATAAAACGCTTATATATGTAGTTGCATACACATTTATCTTTTTCCTTATTATAGTTATACAATAACTTCAATAGATAACAAATAAAAATCAATGCAATATTTTTTTTTCATGGTTTCCATCTATAATTCTAAGGGAACTATCAAATGTTACAAAATAACATCTCTCGGTTGCATTCGATGTAAGTAAATCGTTACTAGTTTGACGCTGGTGTCCCAGCTGGCGGTGAGCAGGTGCGAGCGCGGCCAGTCCACCGAGCACACCTCGCTGCGGTGCGCCCGCAGCACGCGCAGCGGCGCCGCGCAGCCGCTGCGCCACACGATCACGGCGCCGTCGCCCGCGCCGCACGCCGCCACGTCCTCCGACGTGCCCGACCACGTCTAAAAATAGTCATTCTCATATTTATACATACACATCTAAAACTTTCATGTACATTATATTGAAATATGCTATTCACAGAATGACAGCAACATTCATATGGTCTACTGTAAAATTTTGCCATAACTTTAAGCAGTCCCAACTCTTATAATACAAGTGTAACTAAAAATAACTCATATAAACTAACCCTATATATATAAGAGAATTTATGCTCTTGGCTATGAAATTACTTATTCAATGTAAGACAAACAACAGTACTTATCATGTGTTCTTATTGTGAAATCTGAAAATTATCTAGAACTGAAAACATTAATTAAAGAAACTACCATTATTGAACAAAATAATTTCTATAAAGCAAAACCTTTTTTTTAATGTTTCGGGTACTATAAGGCGCGAATATAATTTGATTATGTTAATCCCTAAGTATCATCAACAGGCCTGAATTAGGACTAATCACGATACAGTCAGTAAACAATATACCGACCAAGTCACCAGTCTATTTATGTGTGAAGGTAAAAGACAAATGAACGGGTAAGCCTCTTAAGTGCCTGTGAACAACTGGCCACACATAACTACATTTGTATGGATTCTCTTGTATAAAGGAAAATATAAGCAGAAAATGTTGCATTCAGCAAAACTTTAAGATATGTATTTTAACTATGAATTAAAAAACATAGCAAAAATATAATTTTGAAATAGTTACTTATAAATTATTGTCTCATTTATTATTATAATCTGTACACTTTACACAAATACCTATAGAAAGTAAATACACAATATAAATACAAAAATAATTACACAAATAGAAAAACCTGGGTGTGCTCAAAATGTTGCATTAAGAAAAACTTCAAGATATGTATTTTAACTATGAATTAAAAAACAGCAAAAATGTAATTTTGAAATACTTATAAATTATTGTCTCATTTATTATTATAATCTGTACACTTTACACAAATACCTACAGAATGTAAAAGACACAAATAGAAAAACCTGGTGTGCTCATTTCGTTAATCATTTCTACAGTCTATGCTCAATGAACATCCTGTACAAAAAATGTTACTTTCAGTTCCACACAAACTCTGACAACATAGCAACAGATTAGTTCATTTATCTTGTTTCTTCAAAGCATCTTACATTTTCAAGCTTTTCAAATCAACAAATTATGTATTATATCATTTAGTTTTATTATGTTAAAGAAATCTATTAATGAAATGTACTACAAACCTACATTTCAAGTATTTCAGACATGAGAATTAATATATGCAGTTATTCTTCAGATCTCAGTAGATAGACAAATATTAAGCTACAATTACTTATAATATATTTATAATATGAGTTGCAAGTAATTATATATTAATTTTTACCTACCTAATTCTAAATTAAAATACGGATTCCTAACTATTATATTACTATACAATACAAGTTTTTAGACTTAACATAATAGGTAACTATGCATCTAACAGCTGTAACTTAGTAAAATTCTTAACATATGATTGACAAATACAACATACCACATCAAACAACCCATCACTCCACTCAAGTTTCTGCAGCTCAAGCATAGTGGTGCCATCCGGCGCCAGCTCCAGGAAGAACAGTGTGCCACCACCAGCCAGTCCATAATACTGGCTAGTTGCCACTGCTAGGACATTTGGCTGTGTGCGTGAAAACCGCACACTATAGCCATGTCTTCCAGGTGTCAGGAAGGTTGGCATGCTGAGTGTATAACTGGAATTCAATAGCATCAACATTTTAAGTTAATATCATTTTAATTTACTAACTAATTACGTATTAAAAGCACATATATATATATATAATTATGTTGATGTTACCCTAACAACACTCCTCTATGGGAAATGCAAAGGTAAGCTAGTTTTTAACCATTGATTAAACAAATGCTACAACATTAAACCAGAAATTGACAGCGGCATTGTTACAATAATTGAGATCTACAAAATATACATATGCTATATCTTCAAACATTATTATTCAGTCAATTAGTGACATAAAAAGATTGTTCATAAACAAATAACTAAATATATTTTAACAAAATACATAAATTATTTGTCTATTTGCAGGGCCATCTTGCAAATTTTCATGACACACCTCACATAGTGTATATTCTGAAAAAATGTTATAAAACATACAGTACCTATATGTAATTCAGATATTCTAAAATTGCAGAGCTGTTCAAATTCCAATAAAAATTTCTAACCTAAGCTCTGTAAAATCATGACAATTATGAAATAGTCATTACTTGCTAGTAATTAGTTAGTTTCCATTTATATAATTCCAAATTAGTACTTGGAAATTACTAAAATGATGTTTATATACAAATTACAATTATTGCATTTCAAGTATATAACCAACATAAATAACAACCATGTAACGAATGTAAATAACAACCATGTAACCAATGTAAATAACAAGCATATAACCAATGTAATGTTGACTGATATGATACAAACATTATGTTTATCATAGTAAATGCTCACAAACTAAGACATAAACAATGGAGCCCTGTCTGTGGGAATATTATTATATGTAAGATCCTCATACATTCATTTCATTGGCTTCCTTCTAGTGCCAAGGTTACATGATGAACAATGTGGCCATAATCCACCCTTTCAATATTTAGCATATTTGTATATTTTTAAATATTTAAGTTTTTGTTTAATAATATCACACAATAATGGTAGGTATTAAATGTTATTTACTTATATGAAATTTACTGTAAATTTAATAGTCTACAATTACTATAGACAATAAAAAGGTATTTTTTGTTACTACAAAATGGATAATGGTTATGGATTAAATATGATAAAAGTTTTATTGCTATAATGTAAAACTTGTATGACATTAACCAAAAGTTACACATGTCCTGGATAGAACAGACAAAAGCATTGATGCATTGAACATTATAGTAGGTCTACTTAATTCTATGAATTCTGTCTTTATATTACTACTTTAACACATACTTTAATAGTCATTTTAGTAGTTAATAAGCATATTTAATTCCCCAATTACCTATTACTTTAATTTATTTTATAGTGATTTTATTTATTCAATCATAAATAGAAATATTTTGAATAAGAAAATATGCACTAATATTTGTCAATTTACCAATAAACACTGATATCACTTGCTCATAAAATTTACGAAAAACGTTTCCACATAGGTAAATAGTGTTAGTACTGAAATAAATAATAATTACTATTATTATTAAATAGTCCCACCTGGACTATTATAGTGTAGGTAGAGATAATTAATAGTAATATTACTTTGCAATTTATTAATATTTATTAATAAAAAGTGGAAAGGCCATTTATGACTCAATACAGCAGTGATAAACCTTTTTATATCATAACTATAGCAGTAGCAAAAATCGGAAACATTTTGACTGCAAAGAAAACTGTTTAGAAATTATGTTCTTGACTATACATTCTTTACCACGCGGTACTTTGCACCAAATAGCATCATTTATTTAGATTACTTCAACGATTGTTTTCTTAAATAAATGTATAATTCTACACAAAAAATACTCATACCTAACTTATGGAGTGCTCAAGTACATGTTCCTATAAGCCGATCGCTATTAACTTCGGCTTCGCTTCTGTAGGAAAAAATAATACAGTATCTGGTTCAAATTCAATTTTCATCGTCTTATTTGAGTAATCTTTGTATAATCTTAGTGGAAAGCCATTCTTACTATTCTCAAATTAACCAAACCGAAACGTCAACATGACGTGCCGTGACGTATTGTGAACAAAATTTTAAACATCAATTGAAGAGATGGGCATTGGAATATCGATTCCGTAACGGTATGCGTCATTCGATTTTAATCCTATTTGTACTCCTACGAATAAATCCCATTATACTGTTATTCCATTCTGAAAGAAACCTCACATGTTACGCTTATATATAAATGAAATTCCCAAGCTGTCATCATTTCCAGCGGGCGCTTGCTTAGCTAACGGAAACTTAATACGGAATCTTTGTAAATTATAATAGCATTCCCTTTTCCCAGTTATATCTTGAAATTACCCTGTTCACCAAAATCAAGCAAAATGCTTGACTGCTTGTCCCTAGCGTTTGTTGTAGCCGTTAAGGTATTTAAGAAAACTACCCCAAATGGAAAAGTCACGGTTTACCTTGGAAAGCGAGACTTCATTGATCATATGGATTATTGCGATCCGGTCGATGGAGTTGTGGTGGTTGATACCGAGTATCTGAAAGGAAGAAAAGTTTTTGCTCAGGTATAAAAGTGATATGTGTTCAGTGTTCAAGTGATAATTTAAGTGAAGTGAAAGTTAAACGTATCTGTTTTATTCAGCTCATTACGACCTACCGTTTCGGTCGCGAAGAGGATGAGGTGATGGGAGTAAAATTCTCAAGGGAAATGGTCATTGGACAGGAACAGGTTGTACCCATGGTCAACGCTAAGATGGAGCTGACTTCCGTTCAGGAGAAACTGTTGAAGAAGCTTGGACCTAACGCGTATCCCTTTACTTTCAACTTCCCTGATAGCTCGCCCAGCTCGGTAATTGTTCAACCAGATATTAAGAAAATTTGATTACCTACATAAAAAAATCCATAATATTCCCCTAAGGGTTTCAGAGAAAACGAATAATATTCTAACTAGATTTAATTTGATTTATGCCTTTCTAACATTTATGTCATCTTTTGGCTACAGATATGAAAATTATAAGTGGCAATTTAGCATAATATATTAATAATACAGGAGCTTCAAAGATGTCTTCTTCGGCATGTTTAATTAGGTAACACTGCAACCTGCTGAAGAAGATCAGGGAAAGCCCATGGGTGTTGACTACGTTGTGCGCACCTACGTAGGTGAGAGCGAAGACCAGAAGACCCACAAGCGAAGCTCCGTCACCCTTGCTATTAAGAAGGTATTATCAGTTTTATAGTTATATTGAGACTTAACAGTAACGTATATTCTCTATTATTTATTAACTTTCAGCTCCAATACGCTCCAACATCACGTGGACGGCGTCTTCCCAGCTCTCTTGTGAGCAAAGGCTTTACTTTCAGCAACGGAAAAATCAGCCTCGAAGTGACCCTGGACAGGGAAATCTACTACCACGGAGAAAAAGTAGCGGCCAATATTATTGTATCTAACAACTCCAGGAAATCGGTGCGCAATATCCGTGCTATGGTCGTACAGCATGTGGAGATTACTATGATCAACTCTCAATTTACCCGCCACGTGGCTTCGCTGGAGAGCCGTGAAGGCTGCCCTGTAACTCCAGGAGCTAGTTTGACTAAAACTTTCTACTTGGTACCATTGGCCCGCAGCAACAAGGATATTCGAGGTATGTATCACATAGTACAATAATAGATAAAATAAACAATCTCAAATTATATTTTTTTTGCGTAAATTATCAAAAATAATTTTGTCGTCATTCAAACATCTCACTACTGGTAATCTCTATCTATTTACAATAGGCGTGGCTTTGGATGGACACCTGAAGGACGATGACGTGAATCTCGCAAGCTCTACTCTGGTGAGCGAGGGCAAATGCCCTGCTGATGCAATGGGTATTGTTGTGTCGTATTCTGTTCGTATCAAGCTGAACTGCGGCACTCTGGGCGGCGAGCTGACGACCGATGTACCTTTCAAACTGCTGCACCCTGCTGAAGGTAAATTTGGTCGTAAAACTTCTGCAAACTTTAAAACATAAATTACATAAACAAACATTACATTAATAATTAATATTATAACATATATTAGTGTTCTGAAATGTGATCTTTTTAATCTTTTACAATGAAGGGTCTGTTGAGCGTCAACGGTCTAACGCCATGAAAAAGATGCAATCCATCGAGAGACACCGTTACGAGAACACCCTCTACGCCAACGAAGAGGAAGACAACATTGTATTTGAGGACTTCGCACGCCTCAGGATGAACGAGCCCGAGTAAACCGCAGAGCTTATTGCTAACAAAAAAAAAGGCAAAACTTAACCTGAAATCCCAAAAAAATCTGCACTGATCAAGAAACTATTGTACCTACCTATAATCCTATTATTCTTTAAATACGTATTCATAGGTAAACGGCTTAGCTCACGTGTATTTTCGGGATAGCGTAATTAGTTTCGGACCTATATTGATCGCGGTGTTGAAAAACTGGTTTGGCTATCACAAAAATTCACCGGACTTCAGGCATTTGCCTATAAACATGTATGGAATTACTCGCGCGACACATCTATATTATTAACCATTAGATAATTACAAGAAATACGCGGCCACAGGTAAATAAAAAATCATGTATTTTATTCAATGGTAGAAGGGAATTGTGCTATTCGGTTAATAATATGTTTACCGTAAGTTTGTGAAATAGTAAGGTAGACAAATTTGGTTTCCGTCAAATGCTGAGTATTTTCCTACTAAATGTATAATGCAGAAGGATGAGTGAGTAAAAGAAATAAGTGATTTAATCCTAGGTTGCTTTTAACAGTGTTCTTGTTACCAGAGCAAGGGGCAGTTCATTATCAATTTGAATTACATACGTACGACTTAAAAGCAAATGAAATTACAGACTTATTCATACGGATAACGGATAAGCTAAGTTATTTATTTGCGGAATTGTTAAAAGTTTATTGTAACTACTATTAATTTGACAACATTGAAAATATGCGTCATCTATCGAAATCGTTATATCCTGCAAATTTAACAGAACACTTTTAAAAATACAGGAACTTATTATAAATATGTATATGCTTACGTTATATCGCTTTAGGCAATTTCAATCGCTTCTTAGGATTTTCTAGAATAGTGCCAACAATAGTCACTTGCTTCTTATAAAATAATTATAGTTAGGTATAAAATAATAATACTAATAATTAATATTCTTTATATTATTATAGATATTGCATGTAGACAATTAGACTAAATATATTAATATTATAGTGCAAGTCTCGCTACCGTTTCGAATAAACGATTTAATTTTTTATTTATTTACAAATGGCGGCGTATTTTTATTGTTAGATACATTTCATCGTAGTTAAGCATCGAACCATTTTCATTAATTCATGATATTAATAAAAATATTATTACTTATTATGATAATTTGTGAGTGTCTAGATATTTTATTGCCCAAAGGCTTGAATCACACATGTTTTCGGTATGGCTCGTCTAGCCGTCCCGGGATTTGTTCCCGAGTGGCCGAATTGCTGGCGCAATGGTGAGTGCAATAAAAAATGGCGGAATTTCCGAAATAAATGAGTGCCTCAAACAGTTGGACAATAAAATTATCAACCATTGCTTTTTTAAATTAGATATCGCTAAAATTATACTGTTTGTGTTTAAAAAAAAATTCTCTTACCTTATTATTTATTTGTTGTATTCTAACAGATTTTGATTAAATTGAACATCACACAACTGCCTTTTAATGTTTCAAATGTAGATCGATGTTGACCCAAGAACGTCTTCTACGTCACTGGCATCGCTCAAAAATGCAATTGAGAAGAAGTTACGACCTTCTTTGCATAACCTATTGTATTTTACTATCATCAAAAGGGTTGGTATTGCCCCGCATATTTTTTATTCAACCCTTTTCAAAGTCAACGCCACTCACAGGTTATTCGGTACTTATTGTAATGGGATGGACCTACAGATTAGTAGTCTTGTAATCGTATAGGTATATATACATAAGTCATTACCTACTATAATAAGTAAGTTAATTTTTGATTGATATGTTTGGAAATACTGGATAAACATGTAGGTATAGTTGTTTAAAAGATTTCAACATTTGAACACTGATTATAGATGATTGGAACGATATTATACTTACACTATTAACACCTGGTCACAAATCTTCAAAATTAACAAAGTTTGACCAATAATATCAAAATATTTACTTTAACTCAGCTATATGCATACATGTTAAGATTGAATATAAGACAAAATATCTTACAAAACAACAAAGCTACAATTATCTTACATAAGATTAAAGTATTTGTAGATAGCAGAGAACATCAAGAAAATAATAGTGTAAGTCAATAAGATTGCTCATAAATAATTATTGCGAGCCTCTTGGAATTGAAATGTCGTGAAAACTATTGTATCCGTGTTGGGGCCGAGTAAGAATACATTCCCCAACTAAGTACCGGGAGACAGGGTGTCGTGAGAGGCGACTAAACCCGGCGCTGGCATATAGCTGTATGGTGGTCTGTCTAAGCACCCTGGCCGCCTATGGGCAGCATCGGTGTCGCTAGCATTGAACAAATCATAGAACGACACAACTGTATTTAGTAAGTAGGTTTCGTTAATTAAATTTGATAATAATGTAACTAGCATTTAGAAATTGGGAATGTCTGTTTTTTGGTGTTGTACAATTGACTATTATTTTCAACTCAAATGGAAGGTATAAATTAATAGAAGGTGTGTAATATTATAATTGCATCGAAATTGTTTGCTGACCTCACTGAATCGTTGCAAATGAAATTTTGTAAGTTTTGAAATCTAAACGGTTCGCACGGGCCTAAAATCCGAAAAAAATCAAAATGCAATATTTTTCTTCCAACAGCGTATAAAAGTAGAATTGATACAACGTGTACAAAAAATATTCTCCAGTTCACGGTTCAATAAATTGATTGCTTGCTTATTTTTTTGCGACCTTAAATAGGTTCTCATAATAAGTACCTATTACACTAAATCGGTATTGGTCTGATCGATCATGTTTGATAATAAGAGGCAGTTTCATGAACACATTTTAAAGAAATTAGAATTGTTGTTTAAAACTTTTTGAGGCTTGTTGTTAGTTGAAAAACTGATCAATGTCTCTGCTTTCGATCAATGTCTCTGCTTTTCGATCACACGATGAGTAAAGTTGAATTATCTCCTTTTTTGTATATATGGAGTTATATTGTTAAGGTTGGCAATAAGCTCACCACCTATTCGATCGTGGGACTTAAAAGTAACTGGTGAGACGTGGGAGTGTTCTGCATTCTTCTGTCAACGTCGTCGGAGATTACAGGCGTGATATTGTTTTTTTTTCTATATTGTTAAGGTACCTAAATGTAACAAAATACAGTTGTAATTGTGCTGCACTGTAGCGATTTTAGCGAACAACTCAAGACCAGCGTTGGTGTTTTTTAAATAACCATTTATACTGTACCATTTTATGGAATATTTAAATTATATGGAATATATTCATCGTGCAATTTTAGTTTGTTATTAGTCGAAGGCGTCTCGTTAGTTGAATACAATTAAAATAGCACCAAGTTGCATCAAAAAAAACATAACATCACGCCTGTCATCCCCGAAGAGGTAAACAGAGGAATGTAAACCACTCCCACGTTTAAGTATTTACTTTTAAGTCCCACGATGGAATAGGCGGTGAGCCTATAGCCATATACCGGGCACATATCCAGACTCCGAGCCACTACTAGAAAATCTAAATAGGTAATTTTTGTAATGCCCGACCCGGGAATCGACACCAGGACCTCCCGTTCGGCGGTCGCACTTGCAACCAACGCGACCAACGAGGCATCAAAAAATACACGAAAATATCAAATAATGGGAGCTCTATTATCGAAAACACTACCCAACGGTCTATGCACACGTTTGTAAAAAAATGGCCAATATACTGCTGTATTTCTCATGCTATTAACTGGTCAGACAAGTTGTGGACAATAGATGTGGTGTTAGGAAGATACCTTTATGTTTAATTGCGAAAAGGGTTCGTCCAAAAACCTGTTTGACCAGTTCGCTGTGGGAAAGGACAGCGGATGACCCTCTATTTGCATTTTGGGGAAGCCGCCGCTGCACTATGTCTGTTCGTCGGTGACACACAGCTACAACGGATTATGTATTGTCGGATGTTTTAGAGTATTACGACGTCAGCATTTTTATTAAACCACACACTTTCCATGATACAATCACATACAAAAAAAAACTTAATCTTAACGATATTAAGCTTCGAAACAATATTTTCTGTAGTTTTTAAGTTTTTATAAATTTAAACTTAAATTTAAATTTTAACTATTCCATTGTGGGACTTAAAAAGTAACTGATGAAACGTGGGAATGTTCTACATTCCTCTGCCTACCTCTTCGGGGATTAAAGGCGTGAAGTTACTTTTTTTTAAACTACAGTTTCGTAAGACTACGATATTGTCGTTCGTCATTTCAATTCCCATTTTTCCATGTTTTACTTAACATCATGTTAATATCAATAACTTTCAGTTATTATTCGTATAATATAGTTATATTCGTATAAACGTATAGGTATACATATTAGACATAACAACATATTATCATAATTAGTTGTAAAGAAAAGGCCATAGATAAACATTAAAATGTTTCGTAAGCGTACATCCTGACTCAAAAAAGTTTTCCCGACTCTTGCGCACGGTGTGTCACGAACCCTTGTATTACAGACAACAAAACATCCCCATGCGACGGACAAGTGTAAAGGTATCCTTTGTGTATAAAAAAAGCATGAAAGACGCAATCGCCAAAGGAGACTTCGCAAGGGACATTGGCCACGATTCCCACGTAGGCAATATTAGAACTGGTCATACAGGTTTAGAAAGTAGTAAGGGTGGACACCTTGTGACCGGCTCAGCCAATACGTGATAACGGTTGCCTGTAGAGGATTTAGGGACGTCCATGGGAATTGTCATTGCAATAACACATGGTTGTGTCATTGTAACCTACGTCACACATTCAGTAGTTACTGAACTCATTCGTACTAATATGTAGTTATTTTTAATGTTTTTGTCATTTCCGAAAAATGATAATTGACTTATTAATTTTAATTTTTCTCTTATCATTTTGTGCCAATACAATCATTGTCTGTTTTTTTGTTTTTAATTATTGTCTGCTTTTTGATTACCTAGTTGATCGACCAGTCTCGGGGTCTAATCCCGGGTAGAGCACTATTGACGCCATATACTCGTATAAACAAATACATATCAGCAATATCCTGCAAAATAACGAGACAAACATTAAAAACAAACGTACTTAAAGGTATTCGAATAGTACGTATAAAAAGTAATAACAAATACTGTAAACGTAACATAAGAAGAAGTAAAAGTAACATCACGCCTGTAATCCCGAAGAGGTAGGCAGAGGAATGTAGAACACTCTCATGTTTC
>DWDW01001167.1:0-12222 GCA_018245635.1 Mimoniades versicolor eupheme
TACCTACGTGTAATAAAAAACAGTGAAAGCCTAGTGATTTGAATTTCGGGCTGTCACCCCTGAAGTCCGGGTTCAAATGTGAGAAAATTTCTTTGCAAAAAATGTACTTATGTTTAGGATTAAATATCACTCGTTATATAGATGAAGGAAAACATCTTGAGGAAACCTGCGCACCTTAGAGTTTCAATCTCTAAGTGAAGTCTCTAATCTATAATCTCTCTATCTCTCTAGTCTCTAATCTCTATGTAAAGTCTGCCAACCCGTTCTTGCTCAGCGTGGCAAGACCTGAACCCTCGCATTCTAAGAGGAGACCCTTGTTCCAACAGTGAAACAATAAAAAGGGTCGAAAAATGTAATGCATCCAATCGAGGGCGATATCGGCTGCAAATGGTCGGGTATTCGTGACAAAATGAAGAGTCTTAGCAGCTATTAAAGCTGCTGCGCTTTTTATGCTATATTCTTTTTGTGCTATATTCTTTTCTAATATCCATCACATGATTAACAGATACATACTTTCGCAATCGTAAAAAAGAAATCGGACGACTGTGACGTGAGAAATTTTCCATCAAATGATCTTGTGCAGTTTTTGTTCTACATAATTTCTACTCTCACGGCATTCAATGACGACAAAGCTTATGGTACTTTATGCAGCGAGTATTGTATTATAAAAGAAACATTTTTCTACTATTAATAATCTCGTTAAATTATGAAATTATTTATTTTTCAAGGCAATAATGAGATAGACATTAACAAAGACATTTGGAAAATCACATATCACATATATGTATTTTCACAAATTTCTTTGTTATTTATTTATCATGTATTTCTTACCCCGTTGATAGTGACGGTTGGTACAAACGATGGTCTGACCAAACCCGTGAAGTATTCTGATTCCAGTTGCAAGATCGTTCCTTTGCCTTTCAACACGCATTCTTCTATTTGGTTTTCCGAGAGATTCGCTTCACGAGCGCACTGAAAAAAAATCACCCTGTATTATTCGTATTATGAAAAGCGACAGTAATCGTAAAATCTTAGGCGTGACTGACAAATACTACATAATATGTACATACATATGTCACTAAACACTTGAAGAAAATAAACGTAATTATACACCAATTGTATTATTTAAGGTGATACACAGAGGTACCGATATTAATTTATTTACTTAAATATTTTATTTCTTGTTAAAATTTATAAATATATTAGGTACTGTAGCACTTTTCCGTTTTAGTAACTAAGCATGGTATTAATTGAAACGTACTATTTCGTTGCACTATTGTTTGATTTTTGTCTTATGTTTGTCTGCAATATTCTGCAGTAAGTATTTCAAACTACATATACATAATACACATTAAATAGATTCTGCTGAGAATCCTTAAAATTACCAAAATCTGTAAAGCATATTTGCAATTGAATATTTGCTGGTATTAATTATGGCTATCAACATAATTATCAATAGAGAAATCAATCAATCAACGGACGTAATCCCGTCCATAACAATATTATATTACCTGAAGATCTCCCTGCGACCCGGCTTCGGTGGCCATCTCGCAAGCCACATAGTCCAGTCGCTCTGTATCGCTCGTGTGTTTCAAATGGAACAAGCTGCAATCCTGGACCATGTTCCCGAGACACTCAGAGGAGCCGTGCTGACATTCGAAACCATTGTCACCGTAGTTAATGCTCTGGAATAAAAAAAACCTAAATTGTTTTCAATATTTCAAGACATGACAGACATATTAACGCCTATCCAGAGCAATTATCAGATTTATATTATGGGAAGTTTTTAATAAGATTTCCACACCTGAGTTCGAGTTTGAGGGGCAAATGAAGTGGAAATTTATAGTCAACTAATTCCCTTTTCGCAGATGCTGGGTTTCGAAAAAGTATTTAACAGGCTCTTTATAGTTTATAAGTGCGTACATACAAGCCTTCGTTGTGAGTTATGTTTATCTATCTTTTATTATTGATTTTCACACTAACTTTCTATGACCTCACGCCCATAGTAAATTTTCGTTGCTACAACAAACTGCTATAATATCCAGGAATGTAAAATAAGCATGACCAAACGCTCTTTTCCATTCCTAAGTCGGGCCAGCTAATGAAAACCGACGAATTGCATGGAGAAGATAAAAATATACCTTTGATTTTCCAAACGGCACGAATTGCAGTTTAACATAGTCATGTAGCTCCTCCATAGCGGGTTGTAGTTGATTAAGGATAAATTTCTTGCTATCTGGACAGTTGCTTTCATAAAATACGGACAAAAGTATCTGGAAATCAACAACGTAACTCTTGAACTTACTCTGGAACTTGGTTATTTTATATCGATTTTATATTACTTGGGGGCGGAGTAAAATTACATTCCACGAGTGCAGGGATACAGGGTGTGGTAAGAGGCGACTAAACCTGGCGCTGGCAGCCCGCGGTGGACTGTAATAATCTGGTAATAACGACGATGTATTCATCGTTCATCAGCCTATTGGCTGATCGATTAACGGCGTAATCAATTAATAGGTGAACCTGACCTTGACCTTGACCAAACACCTATTGTGTAACCAGTTGACATTAAATACTGCTCACCAATGGTAGGGCAGACTTTGATCACCTGTAAGTAGCCGTTCGTTACTGTCTAACAGAAGTCGATGCAGGGTCTTCTCTTAACATGTTGATAGACAAGAGAGTAACCTGCCAATTGCCACCAAAAATTCAGTGCAAAAAAAACAAACCAATATGTTGATGAAGATCCAAAAATATTTAATAATAAACCACTTATCATATCTGCTAATGATTAAATTGTAAGTGAATTTGAGGTAAGGCTGCAGGACAACTTTTACTGCTCCACATGCTATACAAGTGTAGGTACTGACCTCGCCTACAAAACGGTACAGTAGTTCGAATTTCGTTTATTTAATGCAGTGTGTATTACACAAGGATTATTTGGTGAATATTTATAGTATTGACTGTCTGCAATACTTAAAAATTAGTTCAATATCAACCTGTTATGTAAGTTTGTATCTTTATATTGATATTGATTGTTACAGAAGAAAAAGAAAAGAACACTAAATCATTAAATTTAAATTACTTTCAAGTTTCATATACTTTGAATCTGATATTTCATTTTCTGGATTTAAAGTTTCATTCTATTTCGAATTGTTTATTTACTAATGTTTATTAAATGATTCGAAACAGGTATTCCTTTTTTGAATATTTTATGCTGTTGAGTAAAAATCGTTTAAATACAAATTATAATTGTAACAAAACAAATTGCATCCTATTATAACTTTGTTTTAATTTGAACTACTTTACATTTTATAACAATTCCAAAGCATTTGACGCGTTAACCGATGATAAAATATTCTTAAATATGTATGGTAATGTAAGTGTGAGTATGAGAATATTCATTGTGGACTAAATTAGATACGACTCTTCAGTTTATTCATATTCCAATTTACACAAAAATGGATTCCATTCATTTCTGAACGCGGTTTGGTCACGGTCAAGTTGGTGGTGTTGTCTGAACATGCGCTGCTGCGCGTAATAATGGTGTTTTGTTATGTAATTATTATTTTTGTATGTTATGTTTGCATGTCAACTTGCCTATATACGTACATATATATCTATACTCCATATATATAATTATAATTGTATTTTGCACGCAAATAACATAAAGCCTTCAGCTAATAGTAGGTACATTTAATTATAGATAGAGTAATATATTGATTACAGAGATGTGATAAAATTTCTATTTGTCTGTAATTCAATAATATTGGCATTATACTATTTGTTCTGTATGTTACTTAGTTATATTCTGTCTTAGCTTTTATTTTTATCGTTAGTTACAATTATACCTACTCGTATTTCATATATTTTAATTTTCATTCAGTGAACAAATCATTCTGTGTACGAGATGGATACTGATATTATTATAGAATGAATTCTGTATTACACACAAATTATTGTGCGTATGTTTAAAATGTAGACCGTACGTATTGCTTAAAAATTATGAGTTACTTATTATAATTATAAATATTCTGTATTATTCTTGTCATTAAGGGTGGTGTTCAAAAGTTTAATAATACAAGCATAAAATAAAGATCACTACGTAAAATATACATATACGTTGCATATACATGAATGTCATAAATATATATTCATATATTCGGTTATAGAAGAACTTTCAAATAATAAATACACTTTAAAGATGTTATGAATGAAATTCGAATATTACCTTTTGTTGCGTTCCGCTTACCACTGATCGGTTGATTATTAAAACGACAAATAACAATACAGCTTGCATAAACCACAGCATTTTCATATTTATTTTTTCAAAAGTACGTACTTATTTTTTAACACTATTTCAAATAATACAAACTTACATGTAGAGTACGCACATACGATGTATTACAAAACCTTTCTTATATTTTTCTACAAACAATCAATACATACGCATACATACATACGTATACTCTACGCTACAAATATACTTCGACGCATGAACGACATGTATTACATTTGTGTAAACACTGTGAATTTTGAAATTACACTGCTTACTGTCACACCTGCTTTGCAACGACTAACGTATAGTACGCATTGGTATAAGTATTGTAACTTAGCTCGACGTACGACCATTTCCAATTCCACTTTCAACCACTTAAATTGTAACTCCATTATGATAAAATATTGTTCAATTTATTTAATGAATATTTCGATAATGTTTTATTTATTACTCAATAACTTTTTATTTATTAGTATCGTAGTTAGATTAGATTATTCATAGTGATAAAAACTTGTCATTTTCATCATGGCTATATTTAATACGTGATGCTTTAAGGTTAAGGTTGCATCAGGTACCTACACTTGTTTTTATGTAAGATCTAATAAAATTCAACTGAATTTTAATATGTACCTATATGTGGACTGGTACTTCTTAACAGTTTAAATAATATACAAAGAGAAAAACACCCATTATAGTTTTTCAAATGGGTTGTTTTTTATGGTACCGTGAGTAGAAGATGGAGGGATCAAATTTGATGGCCAACATCATGTTCCTGCAACCTTGCACTAAACTCTGTCGCTTAATGATATCGGTACATATTAGTACCCGTCGCAGACATTAAGACACAAGTTATTATGTCATAGTGAGGGACACATAACACCCAGTCTGAATTTCTCCGAAGGGGTAAGCAGAGAAGTATAGTACTCTCATGTTTCACCAGTTACGTATGCGTCCCACAATGGAATAGAGGGTGAGCCTATTAGCATGCACCGGACACAAATACAGATTCCGAGCTAATAGAAGAAAATTTAATTATAAATTCTAGTTAGAAAAATCCAGTAGTACTCGACCCGGGATTTGAACTCGATCGGCAGTCGCGCTTGCATTCACTCGACCAACGACGCAGTTAACCCAACCAATAACTACAGGTACAATGTTAAGTATTATTTATGCACGTTTTATTAGCAACTTACGTTTACGAGAACCTTGACTGGAACCAACTGATACCTTTGGGCCATCTTCCCACTCGCAAGTGGCAAGTGGCTGGAGTCTAACAAATATTTCTTCACATTTTTTCGTGCAAATGTAGCTTTGTACTTTAAAAAATAATTGCAATTTGAGCGTATATAGCGTAAATGAGAGTCACAGATAATATTAACATCCAGTAAGGCTGTATCAAATACACGGCATACATTATTATTAGCAATACTATTAGGAAGTATACTATTTCCATTAAATTTTATATTCAAACTGCATTTTACATATCTTGTTACATTTTACTGTCATATTTATATTTACAACAATGATGACGGCGCTGTCTCTTTGACAACTCATAGTAACGTTACGCTTTTCACTGTCATACACAAATAAGATTTTGCGAACTTCAAAAGTTACCTACTCGTTCTAATTAGCCCTATTTCCATTCTTCGTCTACGAGTTTACTTTAAACTATCTTTTCTTTTTGAGTAATGTATCTTTTTAAGTGAACTACAGCCGTCATTTGCACTAGTTATGGGATATGAATTTGTTTAGCACTATATGTAAACAATACATGCTAAAATAATGTCTACTAAATAGTTGTTGTACTTTAGCGAGATATTGAGTCACCACAAAGTTAGTAGCAAAATAAGATCAATTGAATCGGTTATAATACTTTGATGAGATATTGAGGATCGGAAAATAGCAATTTGTTATTGTTTCGTAGGAATTATTTCTAATTATAATAACAGTTCTCTTGTGTTCTCGACATCCGTTGATACGGATACGCAGTTGCCGTTACGGTCAACAGAAAAATCATACAAATTGATGCACTAATCGCTCGATTAGTTGACTTCTTCGTGTGAAGACGAGTCCAAGTTTGCAGTAAAATCTCCACACGGACACAAGTAAAATGTTGCAATATTTACTTTTCATTACACATTATAAAAATAAATTAAAGTGGAGGGGCGTTCATTTTAAAATTGGAAGATCTCGAATTCATTATGACAATGACTTTCTAGCTAATCGCTTGTTCTTTTCTACATACGGATCAAATACGACACATGTGCGTTGACCAGATCCGACAGTTGAATTTTCAGTAGAATAACCTTGTAGAAATGTTAGGTGTTCTTGTGCTATATTAGTAGTGAGTTGTCCAGCAGCTCGTTGATAAAGAGTTCTTACTTCTTCTTCGTAATTGTGTATCCGGGATTCGGGACGCGATGTTTGTTGCACGAAGTTGTCTCTTGTTTCAGTGCGAAACGTCCTGAAAACAGAGACTTAAGTGTTCCACGGTGATCGCTTGACTTTCGGGAAAAATTTAGTAATAAACTCTTTGAATGCTACTCGTAAGTTAAATGTTTGTCGTGATGTTTAAATTATTTATTGTTTGGCTTTCCTATGAGTTTAGAAAACACTTACCTATACCGTTGTCACTTGCTTCGTTAACTAAATTAATCATTTGTATGCATAGTAGAATATAACAAAGTTGTTATAAAAAATTATGTTACAAATTGGTACAGTTATTTAGTAACGTAACTTCACGCCTGTAATCCCCAAAGAGGTAGGCAGAGGAATGCAGAACACTCCCACGTTTCACCAATTACGTTTACGTCCCACGATAAAATTGGTGGTAAGCCTATTGCCATAAAACGGGCACACATCCATTACTAGAAAATCAAAATTAGGAAAATTTTGTAGTTCCCTACCTGGGAATTGAACCCAGGTCCGCTCGATCGGCAGTCGCCCTTGCCACCAACACGACCGTTGGACCGTTGGATAAATAAGATATTACATTACCTTTAATTCAGTATATTGTAACAATATCACGTTAGTCCTCTTTCTAATTATAAGTTAAAAACTTTAATTAAGGCTTCTTTTACCTGGTTCAAGCTATATTAAAAATAATTGGATAAAAACAATTTTACATTGGAAAAGTTACGTAAAAGTTTTATCATCACAAATACAGTAACGATAGAATAGTACTTTTTTCGCGGGAAATTTTAAAAAGTAAGCACGAATAATAAATTCTAAACTAACATACTCTCGGCGCAACACATAAAACGTTTTTAATATTTTACTTACTTCCTAATTTAAAATAATATAAATACCAATAAAACAATATAAGTAGCATTAACATCTGCAACTTAAAAAAAAAACAACTCACAATAATTTACACAAAAATAACTATCATATTAACAAATTATTGTAACACTATAAAAATAATTTACAAAAACCTACCTATGCGACTGTTGTAACACTATTTTCATTCACGTAACACGAACATAGAACTGGCTGAGCACGCGTCCGCTCACGTCGAGGTATCCGGTCGGACTGAGCTTTCTGTTCCACGAAAAGAGCTTTCAATTCAATCCGTAGGTGGTTTACTGTACGGGCCATGAGCGCGGTTGAATTGGAGATGAGATTGTGTCCCGACCTCTTTATTAAGTCTTTTCTAGCGTTAATAAATGAATATCCGGCGCGTGACATTATTAATATTTCTATACCTATAATATTTTTATATCTTTAATATTTTTATATTTAATAAACGAGTAACACTTCGATCAGATCAGATCAGATATACACATAAATGTTCACACCTAACAGTGTACTTCGTTTGTCCAACTTAGACCACTCTTACTGAGTTTAAGCTCTTCGAATGTAACGATTACTAATCGCTTTCATTAAACCAAGGTATGATCTCCAGGAAGGGTAGATGCAAATTTTCATTTTATTTTGAGATACTAGAAGCTGTGCTTTTCAGTAGAGCTACTCGGCGAAAAATAAACACGTCCGTATTAACCGCAACCTTGTCCTGGTACTAATCAAGGAAATCTATCCGCAACAGTCTTATTCGAATTCTCAGATTTGCACTTACCACTAACAAGATCAGTGCCGTAAATATAGTTTAATATCGTATAATTTTATTTCAGATACTTATACCAAACATCCCAACTTTGAATAGCCCGTGGCTAGTGAGCTTGATTACTGGGGGTCGTAGGGTCGATTTCCACCTGCGCCAAATGTTTGTGTGATGAGCAACAAGTGTCTTTATTGTGCCTGAGTACATTAAAATCACCCACATGAGTAGATATATACATATACATATATATGTATGTATTATATATTAAGAATTGTCTGGTACCCATATCTACAGACTGCTTAGTTTGTAATCAATTACCGGTGTGTGGAGATGACTCGATATACATAATTTACTGTAATATAATGTTTTAACTTATAAAATGTTAAGTATAATTGCCTTTTAGCGTAGCCGAAATTATTAATACTAGTGATGGTTTGTACAATAAATTAATAAAATGTAATTTATAGATGTAATAGGCACTGGGTGCGCTTCCAGCTATTGTTTTTCCTTGTATTATAATTATTCAGTCAATTTAAAAGTCGTTACAACTTATATTGTTACACGAATATAGTCGTTTTCTTTAGTGTTTCATTCATTCACTCAATCATTTATAAGCGTAATAAATATGTCAAAGAAACATTTAGATTGATCATATTAGTTATAATAATTATAATAATTGTTATTACAGTTAGTTGTTAGTTATAATAATTGTACTTAATTATATTGTAAATAACATCATACATGTATTTCTGTCAAGGGGTAGTCAGAAGAGTATAGTACATGCACTCCCAAGATTCACCAGTCACATAGTATGTTCCAGCATGGAATAGGTTGTGAGCTTATTGTCATAGACAAGGCGTGTTCCGGGCATCTACTGGGAATTTAAGTTCCAAAAACGTGATGACATCTTACTCGACCACAGGAACTCGGGACGTCTTGATTAGGAGAAACATTTACAACCATTTATTTGACTAATCAGGCGGTCAAATCATTGATACTAATAACGTAACGTAACATCACGCCTATTATCCCCGAAGAGGTAGGCAGAGGAGTGCAGCACTCCCACGTTTCACCAATTACGTTTACGTCCCACTATGGAATATGTGGTGAGCTTATTGCCATACACCGGGCACACATTCCGAATTCGAGCCACTGCTAGAAAACTTAAGTTAGAAAAATCGAACAGTGCCCGAGCCGGAATTTGAACCCAGGACCTCCCGATCGGCAGTCGCCTTTGCAACCAACACGACGAACGTGGCAGTTGATACGTGATATTAGTGGAAACTTTACTTATGTGTGTGCTGATTTTATTGTTCTTTTATAATACGTAATTCTGTATTGTTTGTTTCCCAAATAAATAAATAAATACTAATAACTGGTAATAAATGGCATAACGGAGGCCTCTATCTACTCTGTAACGGACCTGGCGTTATTATAATAGTAATAACAAAGCTTAAAAAAAAACAATAAATTTAAACATTCTCACGACTTTCCACTAAAAGCAATTTAAAGCCAGGCAACTCTAAATTGCTAATTTAACTTAACACCCATCCTTTATAGGAGTGTTCCTAAATGCGTGAAAACCTGGAGCACGGTATGTTAAAACATTGATTACGTTGGAAGCACAGTTGCTAATAATACTAATGTGGTATTTGTTACAAGAACCAGTTATCTTACTTTTTTACTAAATCATGGAAGACACGTGTATAATGTAACTACTGCACGTGATGTAATCATTATCATATTACCGATTGTAGTTATTCTTGAGCATGGAATGCCTCGTAAATGCGCCAAGTAACATTTATTATTATAATAGACCACACAATTATAGTTTCATTAGTTAATAATCAGCTTTAATTTCATTAATCTCCTATCTTCATATTGGATAAAGAGTGGATGATTGCTCCGTGTCGGGGAGAACTACTCATACAAACAACGATCCCATGCTAGGATAGGATGTGTAGTAAGAGGCGAATAAACTTGGAACACGCATATCGTGGTATGGCGCGTCCCGTCCAGGTACAACTAAATGCCCTCGTCGCTTATAGGCAGCAGCGTTGGCAGTGCGAGAGACTGTGCTCTGGGATGCCCAAACGGAATGTTTAGCGTTGGGATTACGGGCATAATCCATCTGGCGAGGCCTATGTTCTGCAATGGACGGCAATAAGTTCATAATAATTTTGCAGTGGACAAGTTAACAAGACGTATATATGTACGGTTTAATGTGTAATTTGACATAGGTATAACAACTCAACAAATCCTTGGTAAATTTCACACACTCATCAACTGGAATCGAAATGAGTCCTGAGTCTAGACGAAACTTGCGGAAGAATCTCTTACAAAACAGTCAAAGCTAAAAGTCAATGCACACCATCCATCTGGACATTCGAAATACTCGTATAACAAACAAGCGTATTCTTAGAGTTCCTGTTCAGAAATAGAAAGAAAAATAATGTACGTTACTCCCACACATTATATATGTACGTGTATCTTGAATGTGTTGTGAAATTCCCGCGCGTTTTTATATGTTTTGTCTTCTATTTTTCCTTAATCGTTACATTACATTGTCTGAAAAAACATTACACTTATAGTCTATTTATTGTTTGTTAAAATTTGACTTCCTCGTTGGTCGTGTTGGTTGCAAGCGCGATTACCGATCGGAAAGTCCTGGGTTCGAATAACCGCGTCGGGTACTATTGGATTTTTCTAATATAGATTTTCTAGTAGTGGCTCAGAGTTTGCAAATGTGCCCGGTGTATATGGCAAAAAGGCTCACCACATATTCCAAAGTGGGACGTAAACGTAACTGGTGAAACATAGGGGTGTAATACATTACTGTGCCCACCTCTTCGTGGATTACAGACGTGATGCCACGTTGTTAGAATGTAACTTTCTATTTCTTATATTTATATTTATATGTTTTTGTTAACTTGTATGAGTGCGCCGTTTCACATCACAGGAAATTTTATTATTTAACATTAGTATATACATAATAATATAATTCGTATTTATAATAATGTACAATCATAAATGTAATTAGGAGTTACAATGCATTTATGTAACTGATTTTTATTATGAAATCCCATCCTGATGAAATACGTCGGAACCTGCCTTACGGGGAATCGGAAGTTTCCGATACGGGCGTACATAAAGAATCATGAACATAGAGACATTTGACATTTGGTGCTCGCTGGCTATCCTGTAAAAAACCTGGCGTGATTATATTTTGTAATAATAATATGATTAATCAAATTAATGCAACCATCTACGTATTCCGATTGAATTGTTCGTATTGTAATAAATATTCAGTCTTTTTGTACAAAATCATGATAATCCATCAAATGGTAATGTATCTAGCTGAGGCGATCGTCGATTTTTGAATTCATTACTATCATTATCTGATAGTTCTCATTCATTCTTTTTTCATTACTATATCTTTAGAGGTATAGATGTATGTATGTGTATATTTTTAAGGTTATAGAACGACCAAACCGTAGTCCACAAAGTCTATAAAACTCGACATGTCATCTCCAATGCAAATAAATATATATATGTAATAAAAATATACAAAGTATTTGAGTTAAATTCACGACTTATTGATATTCCTGAAGACTAACTCGGAACACCGCTTAAGTTAAAGGTTTGAAAACCATTGCTGTTAAATTAAAATAGGATAATGCATTCCTTTAAATAAACGTATGACAAATTACAAATTTTGATCTAAATACAAAAAGATTTTTAACTGAGTAATAGTCGAAAGACATGGACATTTTAAACTAAGTTTTATTTTACAATTACTTATCTAAAAACTTAATTGTAATCATCTCATAAAGTGTACATACATATGTATATGAAGCTTGTCAGTAAATGGAGTTAAAAATTA
>DWDW01001168.1:0-12217 GCA_018245635.1 Mimoniades versicolor eupheme
ACGTAACCGGTGAAACATGGGAGTGTTCTGCATTCCTCTGCCTATCTCTTCGGGGATTACAGGCGTGAAGTTACGTTTACGTATTTAAAAGAAAATTAAAAATCTTTGTGTTCATGTTATCTCTAACAAATAGAATGCTGCATTCATTTTTTTGTTTACTATTTTATAAACTATAGCAAACATTGAAATGTAAGGTAATTCCAACTTAACTTTGATAACCCTCAACAAGTGGATATACGCAACAAATTAGTTATATACTAAGTTATTCATATAGCAAAATTATTACAGAGACATTAAAAGTTCAAAACAGTTTGGATGGGTAAAGCCCGGTACATCCATTTCTCTGGTGTTATTCAAAAGACTCATGCTGGGTATACACAAGACGAAAGATTCAGGGTATTAATTTACATTTATTTATTTATTTACATGGAACGCTACAATGTTTACTAAGACTGTTCGCAATTATAGGGCTTTTCCTCTCTATTGCTTGCGAATTCTTTAACCGCTGCGACCTCTCCGTTGCGATCACAGTCTGCTTATTTGACAGCGACGACTATGTCTATCGATTCGAGTTATAACAAGACAAACTCACAGCGCGCTAACAAGTCGATAGGGGCCCGTAGTCGAATATTATAATCGGCTTAGTTACTTCGCCGTTCGCTCCAACCCTTGAACAAGATTAAATAGGCGAATGGAGCTCGGGGGATAATTAGTGCGAAAATAGGTAGTTAGGTACTATGTATAAAGTACTCACTATTTTAAGTTAGCTAAATACATTGAAGCTTACGTTAGTCAACAAGCGTTAGTTATTCAAAAGGCACGCTTCAATGAAACGACGAATATACATATATCTACATAATCCTGTTAATAGGGGGTTAGTAATTTATAGCTTAATATTAAAAACCATTTTGATCACTAACGTATCTAAGTACCTATAACGCATTAATGAAGGAGTACTGTTTAAGAAATGCTGTTATAATAATAAAATCAAAGGATAATTCACATATGACTACTTGATCCAAAACGAGGGAGAGCCTTTATCATGGTGAAGGTAACCAGATGGTTGATAAAATCCACGTATACATTTACAAATATATATTATAAATATAACATACATAAATCTTCACGCCAGTACCCTTGTGGGGTAGGCAGAGAGCACAGAGTGCCAAACATCTGTATTCTTACACACCTGTCGTGTTTCTTCCACATTAATTACTCTCTTCATACATGTACGCCGGTTCCGGAAACTTCTGACACCCTCATCAGCCAATATCCGGCCTATTTGATTAATAGAGGTGAGACTTGGTAAATATCACTTTTATGTATTAGGTACCTACTAGTTGATTGTTGCTAAATCTTTTTTAATTTATAGGTTTGTTGAAGTGGCGTCATCGTACCAAAAGCGACGTGCCCTCCATCGCGCATGGCAGAGGGCCCGCAAATGGGTCCCGACCACTAAATAATATATAATGTGTAACTGGAACAGGGTACCCGTGTCATGCCTTCATTGGATTTGCTTTTATAACGAGATTAGAGACGCGAAAAATGGCAGGCAGTGTGCTGGAATTAACTCAAAACTGGAATATGAGGTAGGTATACTCCTACACTCTAACTGGTTCATATTGAACTGTACTTGAGTTAAATAGGTATATATAATTATATTTCTAGTAGTGGTTCGGAGTCTGGATATATGCCCGGTGTATGGCAATAGGTTCACCACCTATTCCATAGTGGGACGTAAACGTAACCGGTGAAACGTGGGAGTGTTTTACATTCCTGTGTCCACCTCTTCGGGGCTTACAGGCTTGATGATGTTACGTCAGGTATATTTATATGCTTACGAGCAGTAAGCGAGTAATGAATGTAAACGTTTCTAAAGTTAGAGAGGGATATTTGGCAGTCAGCACTCTCTGCCTACCGCGTCAGGTAATGGACGTGACGATATAAAAATAATTTAACAACAACATGCCATTATAGTGTTTTGTACAATAGTACGCCAGTGGGCGTCGACAATGCAATATGTACATACAACGATCTTGAACAAACTGAAAGCCATTTTGTGACCTGAACCGTAAAGGTTTTAACGAATTCTAATTAAAATTCTAGATTCATTACATAGTATGTATAAATAAAACGTAACGTCACGCTTGTAATCCTCGAAGATGTAGGCAGAGGAGAGTAGCTCACTTCCACGTTTCAAAAATTACGTTTAATTCCCACAATGGATTAAGTGGTGAGCATATTGCAAGTGTCCATTGCTTATTGTCATATTAGACATGTATGTATATAAGGACGTATAGTAAGAGAGCCTAGCCTATTGGCTATTGGCCTACTTTAAGTTAGTATACAGACTACATAACATAACATAATGTGAGCTACAGTAAAGTTTTGATAAACTTTATCCATTATTTTATTTTACGTATGTACATATATAAGTAAAAGTACACTTTAAAGTTACTTTTGTTTGGTGTAACACAATATTCGGGTGATACGTTACAAGTAGTCTATTTATATCAAAATATTCGGGATTTGCTGGCAAACGAAGTATAAACCATACATTTGACACAGAAGCGCTCAAATACAAAGTGAACCGAAGCCGAGATTATCTTGTAACTTTTGTTAAAATGGATTATAAATTTTAATTGGGACTTTATTTTATGTGGGATTAGGATTGTGTGTCATTAGTCTACAAGTATATGGGTGCCTGAAGATACGCGTATATGACGACTATAATGATACTATGTAAAACATATGCTTCTCAACATAATTTGGTAGGCGATATAACTGTGCCGGTATGTTTAACCCCATTCAAATGTGACCAAATTACGATAGAAACGGTGATCTCTATCCGCGGAAATTGTATCGTTATTTAATAGGAAGGATTATTTCCTTTTAAAATAGTTGATTGCACATATCACTTTTATTTACATGCATACAAATATGCTTTACTTTACATGCTATGCTACGTACATATATCTGTTTGTTTGTACATATTTATTTAAGTTTTTAGGGAATCTCACTGCTAAATACATAAAAGGTAGATTATAAAAGAAGATTAGGTACAATATGGCCAATGAAAAGTTTCCACTGATAGTTTACAGGATAAATATATAAGAAAACCGACACGTGCACAGAAAACAAAGACCGAAAATTATCGATACAGGGGCAACAACAAACAAAAATTATATGTAAAATTTGAATATGTATACATTTACAGATTAGTCTAGTATTCGTATATAATGAAAATAAATTTAATGATAGTAACGTTATAACAAGAAAATAAAATCTTCACGTACCATCTGGCGAAGTTGCCGCCAAACGCTACTAACACATGGTATAATAAATATCTCGAATCGCTCACTTAGCCATAACATCTCGAACGTTCCTCGCGTACAGTTTCGGATCACGTTTCTCCTCTTCGCTCGGATAGTACACCGGCAGGAACTCTATTTCGCACGAGCTATGCACTTGCGTCAGCGTCAGCCAGAGAAGTTTTAGTCTGTGGAAACCAAAAAGGACAATTTTGATTTATTCTAGTGATAACGATTCGGCATGAAAGTGAAAATATTTGGAAATTTTTGTGAAAAATAAGTACCTACTATGTCCCGTAAGTCTGCACTGGTGTGGTGTATAAGAACCGGCTGTCTTCCATCCGATTTGGAAGTGTTCTGTATAAAATACAAGTCCTCGAAGACAAATATCTCCCAGTATTTTACAATAAAACTCGCCTGATTCACAGTTTCAAAGCTGCTCTGTGTTCAATTTGAGATGAAGATTTGGTACGCTAAAAGTTTCCACTTAACCCTCTAAGGGTAAGAGACAATCATCAATTTCCAAGAGGGCACTGAATGAATCCGTTACAATAATTATAATTGACTTACGCCCCCGGCCCCTCCCAGGTCCAGGTCACTGTGTCACGAGAGTTCGGATATCGGATGGTCACGGGCTGCACCGGCACTCCGGGGTAGAACCCGCCCGGCTTGAACGTGATGAGGCACGATCGGTTCGTGCAAGTGCCCTCGGGGAAGATCAGGACCTAATGTTTGGGAAAAAAGAACATTGCTACGGCGATCGAAAAACTTGAGGTTTTTAAATCATATTTGTTATAGGTATAGGTTATTTATCAGCTGTCCATAGTCCATTTACGACAGCCCAAGTTCTGGCTACTTTACGATTAGACAATCTCGTGGGATCTTATACCATAATATCATTATATTTTTATATCCTTGGAACATTATGTTGCTTATATTTACAATACACGCAGAGCGTGTATTTTCCACAGCTGCGTGTGCCCTCGCGTCTCACAACGCACTTAAGATAGAACCATTGTTGACACCGTACACGGTACACTCCAAAGCACTTAAGGCCCTTTTACAAAAGCATTTATCCCTGTGAGGCAGTATATTGTACACCCACACGTCTATCGTTCCCTTTTTTATTTTTCTCGAATAGAATATAGTTCATTGTTGGATTATAGGACTGTATTTAGACATTAGTTCATTTTAATTCGGTGTTAGTATACCACGCGCTATCCACCACGAGTATACAATATAAAATGTCAAAAAACTTAACATATAAAATCAAATTATCACATCTATGCTTTTATACAGATTATAACCTGAAGAATGATATGTAAGACGTTATATTAGTCCGATAAGTTGTATTTGCGTTATTTAAAAAGGACAATGAATAATAATATTTTAAATTTAGAAAACTTGTTTCATATACCACCACTGACATTTATTTACATAACAACATTCCTTCGCAGATGGCGCTAGTTGCAACAGTAACTTGTATTGAAGTCGTTACAGATTAAACCGTATTATTCAAGTACGAGTACATTATATCACAGACTTTTACACGGTATATTCATCATCACCACTGTCAGCCTATCTCAGCCCATTAGTCCACAGCTGGACATAGGCAAATGTTGAATGCAGCAAGCAGAGGATTCGGCACGATGGCGCTCTTTGAAAGGGGCCCACGGTATATTAGATACATACAATATTTTCTATAGTAACCCTCCAGTACACAAGTAACTATACTATATATACCCACCACATAAGCAACTATACTTACTATTTATCACTTTCTTTCGTCCTAAAATCAGGTGAGTAATTCATAGCAAGAAATTGTTGCGCAAATAACGACCACAAAGATATATATTATAGTATAGCTACCTTCTGTATAAGTTTGCTTTAATGTTTATTATAGAACGGTATATTAACATATATCTGCGATCCCCAACCCACATGCCCAACATGGGGATTCTGGGCGTAACACTTTAGAGGAGACCTATGTCCAGCAGTGGACTACAGTAGGTAGAAGATGCTGATGTTAATATATATATTATAGCTGCGTCCGTGAAGGTCTTTAAGTCTTTTAGTTTTATCTGGTACTAAAACTCTATTTTCATCAGTATAGAGGCTATAATGTGCGTTCGGTTAAAGTTTGTCAAACTCTCGACTCTTAGTGGTTTCGCTGAGATCGAGTTTAGATTAGTTTGCGGCTTCACGAGCGTCGCGGTTAGCTTCGTTTGTTCTGTACCTTCCGTCTGTGTTACAGGCGCATTGTTATCGAAGGTGGAAGTTGGAACCCTCTGGTCAAACTATTACTGGAACAACACCGTCCCACGTGAAAGCGATACGGTTTCCTCCACGATAATAGCAAGTGACATTTAAAGTTAAACCGCACATTTGACAAGAAGTTGCGCGCCAGGTTACGTACCCGGGTCTCCGTTTGGATAACGTATCTATCGTATTTTAAATTCGGGAGTGTCACCAACCTGCGGCCAGTCCTCTTTCGACGTGGCCCTCTCGATGATCTCCTTGATGGTGTTCTGCCGGGAGTTGGGGTCGTCGCGCCAAACGTACACGGGCTGCGTGTAGTTTATTAGTTCTGGAAACATATACGAGGCAATTTAAATAAAAGGAGTCCCGAGGTATTTCGTTGTGAGTGCTGTGGATAGGAATATTATAAAAGCTACCATAATTTGAATTAAGACATCCCTTAAATCTATAAATGTTGATACCAAGTGGTAAAAAAATCATCATACTTTCGCTACCGTGCATTATATTAACAAAAAGTACAAAAAACTCATACTTAGTCAAATAAACACTTACATGCAAAACGCTAACATGCTATATATGTATTAAAAAAATAATAAAACATTCAACATCAAGAAATACATAACCTATATTTGATTGTTTGAAAATCAAATATAATCAAAGGCACAATATTTACCATAATTTTTAGAAAGTCATGAAAACAACACCTATTAATATTTAATATTCCGACTAACCGATATAAATAAAAGTTTATAACTTTTAAGTTTATAATAAAAAGTTTATAATAAGTTTATAATATATAGGATAAAGGAACGTCAGTTCCATTGTCGAGATCACGGAAGAATGCGAAAGTGAATCCAGGGTTTAGACCAGTATAGCGTGGGTGTCAGCCGCCCGGGGCGGAAGAAAATGTTGCCGCCCCCAGAACAATCGTTTTGCCGCCCCCAGAACAATCGTTTTGCCGCCCCCAGAACAATCGTTTTGCCGCCCCCTTAAAAGTCTTATATGTTTTACAGTATGACAATCATGTCAACGAAAAAAAAGTTCAACTACTTTGATATATTGTTAAAACAGATATTTTATTATTTATTGTTAAAATTTCCCGCCCCTGAACGATTTTTTGCCGCCATCTAAAAAGAGCCGCCCGAAGCGGACCGCCGTTACCCCCTCCTCTACACTACACCACTGGTTTAGATGATTGACGTTAAAACACCATGAGAGGTACCACCCTCTGTCGCAATGCAACACTATTCACCATGGTTTGGAAATTATCAAATTCAATCCCTAACATTTTTCTCCAGCAACGTCCATTAATATTGAAAACCCTTTAATTACATCGAACGGTTGAGTAATTCAACATTCCAGATTGATTAATTACAGACCGGACAGCAATAATGTACAGAGCACATAAAATATTCAACGTTAAATATGTACGAGAATAATGAGAATAATGACAAAGCTTATAGATAGGGTGTTACTCATGTTACGTCACAATAGTGGAAATCATTCCTCCGCAACGGTAATATTATTTCAAAAAGACACATGTTAGTGATAAAAACGGTAGTTTGGTTTAATTTTTCCGTGGATCCAAATCCGTGGATTGAAAATGTCGCGAATAACGACCACTTTTAACAACAATTTAATAAAGCAATTTGCATGACTATCTTAATTTATAGAAACTTAAATATATTTTCAATGTTAAATGTTTTAACCGACGCCGTTATTATTCACAACATGTAAACACTACGTGCAATTATATCGACATTACATTGTATACATATACGCTTTTGGTTCCTGTAACAAATTTTATCCTTACTGCGTGTATTGTCCCTTTAACTTTCCTTTATCAGAAAGAACGTTTTGTTTCATAAAATGTACATAACATTGTGAATATATGTTCAGAAGTGACACTAACTAGTCTACGCTCCGTTATTGCCTACACGCTCAAGCTACTAGGTCACACTCATGTATTATTTGATGTCAACCGCTTGTTCTCGACTGCGCGTGTGACTGGCCTTTGATTGTTCGTTCATGGAAACATTAAAGGAACATGCAACGGTATCAGCAATTATTATTTGTAAAAGGAACGTTAATTAGTAAATAATTAAACCTTCAAATTGGAAACCGACCGTGCTAGAGTTGCTACTTACCTGCAGACAAAGGGGATAGTAACAGAATTCTTCCACTTCTAAAAAGTCTCAAATTTAATAAAAATGCCAAAATAATGTTCAAACGCCCTTACATCGCGTGCAAGCTATGTGATATATTGTTTATAAAGTTACAAGTATAAATAGGCTAACATGTATATTTATTTACGTAAATGGCATATACACAATCAGTTATAGCTCCCCTAGCACGCTCTCGACCCTGAAGCTGTTAAGGTCAACAGAGTTCAGCAGCGAATAGAATGCGTACAAACACTAATATAGTACCCCGAAGGTGGGTAATAGACTCGCATTCTGTACAGTTGGCTTAATCCGTGGCCCCACAACCCGTACAGACAATATCTTCGATGTTTAAAACCACATGGAAGACAGCTCATTATTACATGATTCTCAAACAAGACTCTGTATGTTACCAAGACAAAGGATTTTTCAGGATGTCCGTCGTTTCGCGTGGTTTATTTCTTTAAATATTAAAAATAGCAGTTAATAAACAGTTCCGATTAGCTTTTAAGCCAAATACAGAATGAATAACAACAATTAGTTCCCTGAAAACGTTTCCAAGCTCTTTATTAAGTCAATTTATTCAATAGACCCCTGAAATTATTTTTCTCGATAGCACTCGGAAATTACGGTCACGAGCTCGCTTGGAAATTGAAGCGAAATTACACGAGTTTAATGTGCCATAGAGTAAAAAAATCATAGACGAGACAATACCATACAATAATTAAGTTACAAACAGGGAACATACGTATACATACATATGTATATATGTTCCGACATACTACCACGTAATACATCTTCCTAGATATACGCATTCTTAATTATATAATACCATAATACATATTATATTAAAAATTATAAACTCATAGACTGTTGAAACAAAAACAACAAAAGAAAAATATGTAAACATCACTAAAAGTAAAGCCAATCTAATAAGAAAGGAACAACAAAAAAATTCGGACAAATTTTCTTAGCACATCTGCCATTAAAAATATTTATTATCTTTGTAAAATTTCTGCCGCATAGAGGCTCAAAGGATAATGGCAGGTATTAACAAGACAAAAACATTTGTAACGGAGAGAAAAGCTTTAAAGTACGTGTTCAGCTTTGAAACATTGATTAATAGGTCGAGCGGGAGGGACAAGTATAAGTCAATTCTTTTTGTGCACAGCGCTATTGAAATGTCACGTACAGAAAGTGTCATTCTGTCCTCCATGTGACAAGAATGGAGAGTTCTTAGAGAATGTGGTATGTGTCATTTATTGGATTGGGTTCGGTTTATTTATTATTCACGAATCACTTTTGACATCTAATCGCATTGAGTGAGAATTCGGTACAGAAAACGATAAGCTTTTATAACGTTAGTGGAAATTATCGTAAGGAAATTTGGAGCTCTCCATAATGTGCTTGGAGTCGTGTGAATTCTACAAACGAGCACGTGGCCAATGTCAGAGACTACGGCTTTAACTCTTCTCATTCTCGAAGGAAACCCATCTCCATTGGTAGAACGATAAAATGATTAAATATAAAATAAAGTAATGAACTAACCCAATTTACCAGCTAAGAATAGAGTAGTCAAAAGATTGGTATCGATCTTTAAAAGAACCTACCTAATGGACCACCCTAATGATAACTTATGCAAAGACCATCCTTCGACCCATCACCACCGTAACACTAACCAAACCATCACCACAATCTGATACCCGAAGCAAAACCATCACCAATTTACCTACTTCCGACATAGTTGTCCATGCTTTCCTTTCGCACGATAACAGAGGACATCTTGGTGGCATACACGATGCAGCTGTCCAGGAACGAGGAGTGCGGCGCCACCACGAGTATGGGCGCCTCGCTGCGGCTGGCCTGGCGCCCTCGCACGGTAATCGCCATACCGCCAGCTAAATACGACAACTTCCCGATGAAACATATCAGCGGTTTCAACGACCTACAACGTGAACACAGTTTCTTGTTTTACTTATGACACGACCTCATATTCACAATTTAAAAGTTTTTCAAACATATAGGCGGGATTGATTTTAGAACTTTTTACTTATATTAAAATTTTACATTCTGAATTTAAAGATCTCCAAAAATTCATAAACTTTTGCTTATATTGTCATATGCTTTTAGTTAAATTTTTATTTAAAAATCCTTTTACTTAAATACATATGCTTTTACTTAAATTCAGACCTCACATTCACAGTTTGAAAGTTGACATAGATGTAGACAGGATACACTTAGAAGTATGTAGGTAGATGAAAATAACTCACAATATTTATGCATTATGCAAAAGTAATTCTAATTATGATATTAATGGACAAATTTTAATTTAGGAGGTTCAAGTAATTTATATTATCTTATGAAACATAGCGGTACCTATATATTTATATACAATAAAAATATAGAATCAAAATAACCTCAACGAAATATGACTACAAATATTTAGTACACTGATTCTTATCATTGCCCGCAAATATCGAATCGTTCCGGAATAGAATCGTACGGCCTTGGAATCCCAGATCGGACAACGCTTCTCTAACTGACCATAGAAATATGGGTTCGTAATGATATACATTCAACTCATTACAAAAAAAATACTGACCTAAGGAAAATCTTGGCAATACTCCAGAGAATGAGGTAAGTAGAAAGGAACACAGTTACCAACCCCCACTGGGCCAGCGTGGTGGACTCTTTATTATTAAAAGAGAACATTGTACAACAATCGAGCTATAAAAAACGATTCATCAACCATATTTATGTAACTTACTTGACTGTTATTATTACGACTACACTTTATCATTTTACCGCGCGACTGTCATAAAACCACGCCTTCCAACAAAGTTTCACACAAAGTTTCACATTTGCAAGTCATAAGTATATACAAACCTATAAAATATTTAATGTATTGTAAACTCATCGTGTCCATCAATCAAATAGCATTCCTGTTAAATGCAATTATTTAGAAATCAGATGCGATATCCAGTCAGCTAAAATAAGTATTAAAATGTACAAAGTGGTCGGTTGTATAAACTTGCGCCGCACACCGTACGCCACTTTCTCTCGTTTCTGTTTACGATCAAAGTCTAATAGGACGGAGACGTTCAATTTGACTCAATTCCCAGTGGCCAGCTAACTCGACAAACAGCCTGCTATAATAGAGGAAAGACCATAGATAATATTTAAAATAGAAAACCATTAAAATCATTTTTTCTTTTAAAACTAAGAGGTTAAATCTCGTCTGATGACTATAGATTTTGCCAATTGTCCAATGCGCCTTTCTATAAAGATAGTAACAATAATAACATCTTGGAGCAACTCCTAAAATCGGCATTAAATCATAATTAGGCTGCAGTAACCAAATCTCTAATAAATTACACACATAAATTTCTAAATATGTACATATTTACACAGATACAATTATGCCCTATTGGCTCACCACCTATTCCATAATGGGAGGTAAACGTAACTGATGAAACACGGGAGCGTATTATACTCCTCTGCCTACCTCTTCGGGGATTACAGGCGTGATGTAACGTTTTTTACTTCAAAAATGTCATGTCAGTGATGTACCGAGTGAAACAAGTAGTTTTACAAGAGGCACACGGTGTGACATACGGACCTCAATATCGTTCATATATAAATTATAGCCTAATTCCGATCACTAGTACAATGTACGCGTGTATAATTTAATGAATGCTAAAAGTGTAATGTTTGCCTCGTGCTTGCTCGGTCACTGTTTCTAGGTTGCAAATTGAAAATAGACGTTCTTAAAAATAAATCTACCGGTGCATATGCGAGTGTAACCTTGAGATGAATTTTAAAATGTCAGTGACATTAATTGAATATCTGTAATCTGTATATTTTGTTTTTACTTCACGCACTAATTCATAGTATAGCTCGCTCGATTGAATTGCTTGGCATAGTTTAACTAAGGGATATTAGACCGCTCTCCACAGCACCTATGCCACTTTTTCCAGTCCAGTATTGTAACAATTCCGACTTTGTAAATCTTGTCTAATTAATAATTAAATATATACGAAATGAGTAGAATTAAAAATTTAAAGTGCGATTTAAATACCGTTCCAATACGATTTCAATATGAGATTTACGACTAACAGCGTAAAATGGAATATAATTTTAAATTAGCCGGTTTTATTTTTCTTTTGGAATTTACCGTACAAACATGATACAACCGTTAATGAGATTGTTATCTTTACGCTTCGTTATTCGTAGGATGTTCCAGTAATTGTTGAAATTCGAATTCTTATTAAAAACATATTATTATGTTTAAAAACGGAATACAAACACCTGATAACCTCTACTCAAACAATCCCATTCATCTTTATTATTACTTTCCCGACAATATTTTGTAACATCTAACGATTACAAAAACCAAAACACCGACTTCATAAAGAAACAAATAAAAATGCACTAAAAAGTAAAAAAATAATTCGTCAAAGTCAATCAAATTATTACGATTATACG
>DWDW01001169.1:0-12217 GCA_018245635.1 Mimoniades versicolor eupheme
GCGACAGACGCAGTGCTTCGTTTACACTTGCTCATTTATGCCCTCCCCGGTGTAAGGCGCTTTGGTGCGTGCGGCTAGGAGGGCACGGGTGAGTTTCGTTGAACATCTCGGAATCCCCCTATTAGCACAGAACAAGGTCACCGAGAGAGTTTCAGTGCGGTAAAAGTGCCTGAAAACCCGACATCTCTCCCGGGATAGCGGTCCTTTTGAAGGTTTTTGCCCGTGAAAAAGAAAGGTAATAAATTATTTACCACATTGAAGCTGTAATAAATTCTGTTATGAGGATTGTGTAAAAAATGATATGATAACTACTATGAACAATGTAAAACATAATTTGGGAGTCATCGCTTCCCTTGAAGGAGGCAATGTTTAACAGGATTAATTTAATAGGATGTTCAGTGTACATTTAATATTATAATGTTACGTTTTTTTATTTCACTCTGCAACTGTCCTAATTACTTGAACTGGCTGGCAAGTAACTGGCAAGTGCGAACGCGCACGGCGCATCCCCCGCCTCGGTAGCTCCCTGATTCAGTTATAATAAACATTTTATTTTAAAGGCTGGCTTTATGTTAACTCGAATTTCATATAAAAGCGACACAATGAACCCAACTCGATTAGTTAGTACCGAGCGTCTTCGCGATTGTGAGTATTCGAATGAATTAATTCAATTATTTTACAACCATACTCCGACTTATTCAATATTAGTTTGTGTATTAACAAAATATACCCCTTTCTTATTAAGAAAATGTTTCTTTATGCGTAGATTGGGTGAGACAATTTAGGCATAATAAAGATACATAAATGAGCTAATAAAATGATTCTTCCCAAAATTATTCATGCACTCTGATTCTGTGAAGTGTAAGACAATTCTAAGGCATAGGCATAAGGCATTTTGCCCAAAGACCAATAACAGTTCTTAAGTACTAAGTAACTTTCATTAGAGTTTTAATTCGTAGTAACTTAGTTACAAGTTTTAATAACATGTCTGTGGATATGGAATTATTAAAATTTAATGACAATAAACTCGCTAGTAACTGTATTATCCATGATAGTACATCAAGATTCGATGTATTTAAATCTTTCATAAACACTGAACTGCACCACCTTTATTCAATTCCAAATTTTTCTTGCAAGTAAGTAATATTGTCTTCAAATATGCGAGAAGTCGTGCTAAAATTGCCCGTTAAAAACTTGACAAAAGATACAAATCCTGCTCAATTTGAATATCCGCCAGAGATCCGTTACGAGCAGATCCGCGATATCCGTTCGCAAACGCTGAATTATTCGCCCTATATCCCTTGAACCCGGTTTATGACTTTCGATTGCCGTGCTATAAATTTTTATATCGACAGGATCTCGGGACGGGATAATATCTTCGGAATGTCTCGTGTTCGGATCTAGGGGATACGTATAGATTAAAACGACTTGGTCTAAGATACAATACTTGTACCGTACGTTACTTCTGCTACAAAAAACTATATCAAAGATAGAAACGCAGAGCCAGTAAGTTACCAAACTATTGTTTTCATTTATTCCGTTCTTATCTATGAACTATAGCAACGGATCCATCGGCTTGGACAAAAATATAACTATGAAAAAAATCCAAAAATGTACGAAAAATAACACTGATTTGTATCAAAATTTTCTTATGTTTGTTCATGGTGCTGGCTGACCTATGTATATTTTAGCGGTAATAGACAAAATATAAAATGAGTCGTGACTGGCCCCTACTGCCTATTGCATTTGTAGTTGCTCACAGTACACATAAATACACAAAACATTAGAAATAAGTGTGTCAAGTGTCAATTAACTCAGTGTCAATCAATACTTTAGTCATTGTAGAGAGAGGTAACATTGCTAGTGCTAGTAGTGCTACTATGATTGCAGTTGGTCATTGTGAGCATCTGTCTCATTCTAAATTGGTCATTGATACATTGCTACTCTAGAGGAGTGCGTTTGTTTGTTTATATAATTTTTTATGTCTCGTTGATTTATTTATTCTTACTGCCTCGTTACAGAATCCCCCTCTCTCAGTTACAGAATCTTCCCATCAGCGACTGCCGATCAGCAGATTCTCGTTTAAAATCTCGGGTCGGTCACTATTAGATTTTACTAATTTAGATTTTCTAGTAGTGGCTTGGAGTATGGATGTGTGCCCGGTGTATGGCAATAGGCTCACCATCTATTCCACAGTGGGATGTAAACGTAACTGGTGAAACGTGGGAGTATTCTACACTCCCCTGCCTTTGACATTCTCTAAATTAAAACGAATTTTTTTTTTAAAAATTCAAAAGATCAAAGGGTAAAAAGTAAAGTAAAGAATGTCAATTGGGGCCGACGGTCTATTTCTAAACAGCGTACATGTAGAACGAACCGAGAAAATAGGTATAAAAGGAGCCATTAGGGAGAAATTGCACTTCAATTTACATTTCACGCCCCGCCGCCTTTAAAATAAGGGGTGGTCGGGATGGAAGTCAAATTTTTTCTCTCTCGACTAGTTTTGCTGCGGATTTTTAAGTTCAATAAATTTCGATCGGTTTCGGTTCCAGTGCTTGGTTTCTTCGGTGGTTATATTAAGTATTTAAATAGTTTGGTTTCGAGACTTTAATATTGTGTGCATGTGTTTAATGTCTTACAGCTGGATGTGAAATGAACTTTGTCAATCGAAGCGCTTAATCCCATTTATTTCTGCGGGAAACCCGACCAAGTTTTCCTTGCGTCCCACGTTATTTACAGAACATTGAAGATTCAATATTATACTTTGTTGTTTACTAAACTTTAAATAAATACCCAATGTTATCACTCCTTGAGAACATCACTTTTGAACTGCAATAATCAGTTATTCTTAGACGTATCTCATGTATCAGTGAACCTATTCAAATGAAACAAATAAGTATATAAGTTAGCTTAGGTTTATTTCAATATGTAATTGCAAACCGCATTCAAATCGTTTGAACCATTTTTGAGAATAACGTGTACAAACGTGCGAATAGACAAAACATTTTAAAATCTGCTTTTGTGGGCTTGATCGTATGTCTTTGGTATACTGCACTGACTTAGGTAAAAATATTACGCTTACAAATATGACGTCCATACGATTTTATTTCATGTAGGCAGAATTATATAACCTTTAAATTTTCTTTTATTTCACATTATTATTATTATTATTATTCAAGACAGTCGAAGATAACGGGGCGCAATAATAAAGATCGTTTTATCGCACGAAGCGCGCGACGGTATGTCTCACTCCGTTGTCAAGGCGACGGCACGTACGCCGCTCGTCACGTAGGGATGTGCTGATGTCGATAACGATACACGTTTTAAAACGTCGAACGGAAAGGTTAAATTGTATTTGTTATAAAATGGGTTGCTGCTCGCTTGCCTGTTGATTTGTAAATTGTTGCCTTTGGATATATTTTTGTACTGTCATTCGGATATAAAATGTAGTAGTAATACTATTTCTATCATATATTCAGTATGACAATAAATTGATTAGTTCATCTAAAGTACATTTTTATCATTGAGTATCTTAAAAATAACTTACAAGAATAGTATGTAAATTTGTATTTACGCTCAATTAGAATTAATTACATTATTAAATTTTAGAACAAAAAGGGCTTATATGTTTAATTAAAATTTTATATCACGTATTGGTATCGTTGATAAAAAATAATAAATAACCGACTAACACAAGATATTCAAATATTCGAAATATTTGTGACGATATACCTAACACCAGACGATGATAACTAAACACTTAACACCAGGTCACGCGGTTGTCCAGTGTAAATACATAAATGTCCTACTAATGAAAGTAATAACGAAATACTAGATTTTTGTTATTTCATTAAAACAGAATTAAGCCGCATTCGTGATATTCCAATGAATGAATGCTTTAGGTAGGGGAAAGATCAACAAGTTTATTTATTGCCGACAGAGAACATTTTGTACACGTTCAAAATTCCACTGGACAAAGGCGATAAATATGTGAATTATTTAGACACTTTAGAGTCATAATTCAGTTTGCAGGTGGCACATTTACAGCACGTTTTATTTACATACGACTTATCTAGTTGTTATATATTATTCTGAATACGTTTATTTTCTTTGATAAGTGAAATATTTGATTCATTTTATAACAAACGCTGAACGGGTATTGCGATGTGGTATGGATAAATATGAGCACAGATTTAGTGTTTAATATATACATAGTTTAATACTTTAATCGCTTTTTTTGTTATCCTTGTACAATTTCTTATTTTTATTGTTCTTCACCTTTTTTTACTTTATATGTATATTGTTTTCTTTTTCTGTTTTGTGACTGCGTCGTTGGTTGTAATAGTTATAAGCGCGACGGCCGATTGGGAGATTCTGAGTTAAAATACCGGGTCGAACACTATTGGTATTTTTTAAATTAGATTTTCTAGTAGTGGCTTGTAGTCTGGAAATGTACCTGGTATATAGCAATAGGCTCACTATCTATTCCATAGAGAAACGTAAACATAACCGGTGAAAGGTGGGGTGTACTACATTCATCTGCCTACCTCTTCGGGGATTGCAGGTGTGATGTTACGTGATGTGATGTTCCATAAAGAAACGTAAACATAACCGGTGAAAGGTGGTGTATAATACATTCCTCTGCCTAACTCTTCAGGGATTGCAAGCGTGATGTTACGTTTTTGTTTTAGCAAGGAATGACTGGTAAATACAATCGATTATAGTTATATTAACATTATTAATAAAAAAGTCAAGTTGCTATGTCTAGACGGTATTCAAATAATTTGGTGAACGTAAAACAATCCATTTATACAGTGTCAATATATAGTGTAAAGATAGTTTTCCTAAAAAATATTAAAGAAGTTAATTATGATACTTAAATATGAAGGAAACAATCGAAGTATTGACAACTTTTGTTATCACATGAACATGTATAATAAATTTAATATACAGAGTCGTTAGGATTACTTTACAAAGAATTAACCACAACAAAGATGTTCAATATGACAAAAAGGTTATTGTAGATCTTAGCAGAATCTAGAAAGTTAAAGAGTAGAAAAGAGTCAAAACATTAATAATAAGTACCAAAATTCGGTACATAAAATGTGTCCATGTAATGCTTTTGTTACATGTGAAACGAAATATAAATGTGATATGTTTTATGCATTGAATATGTAAGTAATAATTTTGGGAATGTATAAGTTAAAAGTTGCTACAGAGCATCGAGTACGAGTCGACGTAAAACGTGTAATTTAGGTAAGATTATTAATGTAAGATTACTCAATTTTATTATTATTGATTACTATCCGTATACATTCAGAAAGAAAAAGGGAGTAAAAGATTAATCCGACGGATTTCAGCGTGATAGAAGCGTTTGGATTTTAATATGTCGGTAAGCCTTTGAGGATCCAACGCGGAGGTATGTGGGCATTCCTAAATGTGCCAAGCCGTACATTCCAAGTGCTCGCAATGTCCCCTGGGCTATAGATATTAATGATTACCAAGATTTTAAATTGATATGTGACCGCCTCATCACATTTGACCTTATTGTTTTAATAGTTTTAAATATCATTACTAGGAATATCTAATAAAGAAATATCTAATACAAGGAATACCTAATATAGTTTTAAATATCATTACAAGGAAGTAGGTTATATTTTTTTAAGTTGCCACTACATCGATGTTGTTTGCACAGATAATTCGGTGGATATACCTACATATAGTAGGTACGTGTGAAATGATGAATGTAAAGTACCAAGAGTTTTTCTTCAATTTTTATAAGGCATTTTAGTCTTATTTTGAATTTTATAAAGTGAATAATAGTTTAAATCACGCTAAACAATAACACTATGACATTGTAAAAATCTAAATAACAAACAATAAATCACAAAATAAACAAAAATTTAAAAAAAACGAAAAACCGACTTCATAAAAAACAAATTAAAACGCACTAAAAAGTAAAAAAATAATTCGCCAAAGTCAATCAAATTATTAGGATAACAAATTGTATGTACAACTATTGTTATTTTTGTACTCGGCGTCAGCCAGTTCAAAAATCATCGAAATTGGTTCACCCAGTTTGGAGAAACGAAGTAACAAACATAAAAAAAATACAGACGAATTGAGTACCTCATCCTTTTTGGAAGTCGGTTAAAAAAAAAACCACACTTCCTAACAACTTCACTGGCGCTACGCTGCAGGCCGCAAAAGAGTGAAATACCAGGGATATTTCTACACAGACTCTAATATTTACTACGTATATTGAGAAATTCGCATTCTAGAGGATTCTTAAGAACAATGGCCAAGGAATTTCATATAATGATGCCGCGGAAATGTAGGTTGGACGTTTGAAATGAGGAAAGTTCAATAAATCGCAAATGGGGTTACCGTGAACAGCTCGTAAAATATTCAAATAGACTTCACGGAACCGATAAGTTAAATTAACAAAAACCATGTTGCTTATGAGGTCGTCGATAGGGCCACTCATGGGCGACACGATAATGCCGTGACTTTTAGTGGTCCCTAATTATAAATTAACTTAAAGTTAATTTAAAACAGACTCAATAATACATTTGAAAAAATAATGGTTGGTGTAATAGAACAAGAACACTGTTCGGCTAGATCAGTACTACCTCTACCGTCGATTTCAATATAAGCTATTATTTATTAAAACTGTTTGACTTCAGACCTAAATAATATGGTTGGCCCTTGTACATATATACTAAAACCTACATTATGGTACTCAACTACGATTAGCGCGGAAAATAAATACTACCAAACTGAACTCATATTAACTTAACTAATTTTACTTTTGTATAGTAACGAAAATATTCTTACCATTATTACTAAACTAAATATTAAGAGCAAAAATTAACCTGTACCTATGTTCCTTTTAGTTATTGGTTTCAGTTTTGTCGCTTCTATGATTTTAATTAAATATTCTTACATTGTTGATATCGACATTTCATGCAACTCGCAAAACGTTGAATGTGCACGTCACTAAAATCGCTCGCATTCCTCCACGCTTCGCTTCAAATATTTGCCACCGCATATTAAGAGAGCCGCATTCTTAGGAAATTGTCGGGAATGGAACAATAAAAGATAATAATTTTATAGAGCAGTATTTGCAGGAAGAAAGGAGATCAAAATATTACTGACAATATCAAAATAAGTCGATAAAATCTTAATTGTGTAAAAAATATTTGTAAAGAAACGGCGGTTACATAAATACATAATGTATAAATAATTGTATTTATAAATTATCAAAATAATGGAAGCCAATATTTGAAACCTTTTTTGTTCTAGTTTTATAATAGAAGCTCTTCTTTTTTTGTGAGTGGCAAAATAATAAGTGTTTACCATCATCTATCCGGCGTGCCAATAACTGATTTGGATTTGTTTTTCTCGACCCTTTTATCGTTTCACTGTTAGAACATGGGTCTCCTCTCGGAACGAGAGGGTTAGGGCCATAGTCCACTACGCTGACGAAGTGCGGGTTGGCATATTGCACAAGCCTTAGGGAACATTTTTTTTTACTCTAGTGTGTACAGGTTTCCTCATAATGTTTTCATTCACAATTATAGCAGTGATATTTGATAAGAAGGTGCGCGCCAGGATTTAAACTCGGGTTTCCGGTGTGAGAATTTGAACCGGTGACTGAATTGAACAACTAGGCTGTCTCTGCTATGTGTAATAACAAATTAGAATTTGAAAGGAAAATTGATTAAATTAATAAGACATGTAAATAATTTAACAGAGCCATAAGATGTTAACGTTTACAAAATAATTCTACATATAACGGAAAACCCTTAACGAAAACTTCAAAGTGATACCATCAAACCTTTATTCGTTTTAATCAAACTTATGATTCATTTCGGTGCATTTACAAGTTTTTTTAATTAAATTAAAATTGAAAAGTATCTAAGTAATTTGACCCAATATGGTGGATTAAAACTCCGCCGTGGTATCGAAAGTATATTTTTAACAGTATCAATAGATAACTGTTATCACTTGATAGTACCGTAATTAAAATTTATATCCAAAACATTCTTTATTTTGATTCGTATCCTTTATGCTTTTGCACCATTATTAAATCCAGTTTTATAATTAGTTACATTACGCGTCTAACCAATTTATACGAATGAAAGACTCATAAAGGTACATTTATATTATTCAGAAATAATATATGATATTTTAACATAAGTAATCTCTGAGTAAGTTTCTGAAAGTCGTTACAAATGACACAATAATTATTTAAGTACCATTAATCTGATATATTTTGCAAAAGTCATTGATTAATTATCTCTCTATTATCTGTGCATATTACAATAGTTACAAGTAGTTAGCTATTATTATTTATAAAAAGTAGTTAGCTATTATTATTTATAATAAATATAAAACAATGTAGTACAATTTCCTTTTGTTTTCGCTCACCAATAAATATTACCTACAATTTTGGTATAATTTTAACTGGCTATGACAATGGCAACGGTTGAATAATGTAAGTAGTTAATAACGTTAATTTTATTCTTCAGCATATTAAGTCAATTAATAAAATTTGTACATAGTAATTAATTAAGTCCCTACTTTATAGGAAACAAAAATTTTGTAACATCACGCCTGTAATCCCCGAAGAGGTAGGCAGAGGAATGTAAAACATTCCTACGTTTCACCAGTTACGTTTACGTCCCACTATGGAATAGGTGGTGAGCCTATTCCCATACAACGGGCACACAAAGACAAATATTGAAAATATTCAATAGGATAGGGTTAAATATCAATTTATTGCTTTTTAAACATTACTACTACTTTTTAAAGTGGATTCGATTTTTTTAATTTATAACAATTGTCGTCTGAATACGAATAGTTCACTGATAGTATTTATTAATTATATTTCTTTATATACATATATTATTATTACTTTGTTTATTTGGATAATAAAACGTGGGAGTGTACTACACTCCTCTGTATATCTCTTCTTACATAAAAATGTAATTACTTTCATTTTGCTACATACATAGGATTCAAATAGTGTTATTTATACATATAAAACATTTGTAGTAAGTGGATCGAAGTGAGGATTTGCGCCTGGTGTATGGCAATACCTATTTCATGATGGGTCGTAAGCATATTATAATCTATTTACTAGGCATGTCGATACAGATTATCTGTCTTTCTCTATTCATAGCACACAGAAAGAGATAAGTATAATAAGTAACAACTGATCATAACACTATTGTTTCAACCCGCCAAAAGCAAAAATGGAATCTGGTGTAAAAATGATTTTACGCCCTTGAACATAGATATCATATTCCGTTGGTCAAAATTTAAGCAACTATTGTTAATTAGTATGCTCACGCGCAGGTAATTTCGAAATTATTCCACTTACCACTACCCTCTCGGTAGGAGCGGATGTCAAAAAACTACGTAACATACTTTTTCAAAATTAACTCTGGTATTTAAATGAAAAATTCATAAGTTTTTTTTTGTAGTCATTAGTGAATTGTGTTAGAAAATGACAAAAGCCAGCCTCTATTATTTCACAGACAGCATATTTCAGTTGGTAAGTTGTTTTATTAATATATTCATTGTTTAAGACCAATGAATATGTTGTAATCTTTATACGAATAACTGTTATTTTGTGATTTTTATGAGGCAAACAATTTTGTAATGTTAAGTCATAATCTTAAATGAGTATCTAAGTGAGTGTGTTGCAATGTAATATACTTTTGTAGAAAATCGCTAATGTGGTCGTACATTTGAGTCTCTGAATACATTTTAATTGATTTAGATTGTTTAAATGTATTTTGTAGTACTTTAATTGAGCGTGTAGGTTCGTGTTTTGCGTACGACATACATAGTTCATAGTGAATGAAATAGTTCCTGAAACGATAACTTTCATCTGCTGGTTGCAATTCTTGCCATTCTCTTTTGATTTGATCAGTTTTGGTATAAAAAAACCATACAAGTTATCTATGTTATACATATTATCGGCTGTAGGTATATTTAACATCGAAGTTCTGTCCAATTTGAAATTAGATGACCGAGTGTGGAGATATCCAAAGATATTTATCTATGTTTTATCGATCTATGGTCCTAAAGCATTAATATAGATTTGGCCTTTATATGTTTACCTCACTTGGTTATTTTAAAAAGTAGACATGGATAAAAAGAATATTCGATTTTGATGTGCGCATTTAGACCTTCTAAAGTTCTAACATAACCATGTATGATTTCAGGAACTAAATCTTCACAGTGTAAGACGTGAACTGATCCTAATGATAGAGGAATTTGAAAAAGAAGACTGTTTGATATGTTTGGAGCTGAAATGTCGCTGTCCTACCAAAACTGATCAAAATCAAAAGGGCAGCGGACGCACGAACGGAATTGGTCATACCGATTTTGATTTATTCATACATACTCATAACAGTACAGATGTAGGTAAGAGAGCACCCCCAGCGGATTCATTACCGACACCAAAATTTGAAACGGAGAATCTCAATGAAAGTCCAGGGGCTTCAACGCCTGAGAAGAACGTCAACAGGGACATCGAAGTGTGGTTCATGAAGTCTCATATATCGGAAAATACTACGAACACACAAGACGAAAGAAAAATAAAAGTACCAAGCGTATCGTCAGGCACGTTGAGGGAGGCTTGGAGCAATGAAAGACTTTATGGTCTAAATAAGGAAGAAACAGTGGCGATAGATGAGAAACTACTCATACACCCTCGTTATGCGAACACTGTAAGCGCTGTTGAAGCTTTCTTCAAAAAATTCAAGGTCCAACAGATTAACATGACCCCCTCTAATGTAGCTTACATTAAAAATAAGTTAACAGCAGCGTTTGTGCAACAACAGGTTAAGAAAACTGAATATTCCTATTTTAATTGAGTTATCTTAAAGCATGTTCTACTTTAGTAGTTCTTTCATATTATGATAATTATTATTATTATTCGTTAATATCTCATAATTAGTGATTACTATGCAATATGGGGTTAATTAAGGTTAAGTTGGAATTTGAAGTTATATAGGATAATTTGTTTTATGTTGAAATAGATATTGTGTATTTCCAATTAATACTGATGTCATCAAAGTTTTTTAATATGTTTTCAATTTTCGCTATATCAATACGCTTAATCAGTTTTTATTTAACGTACAATTTTTTTTAACCCGAAATAATATAGTAAATTTTTTTATTGTTTTCAGAAACATTTAAAAGTTAAAAATAAGCTGTCCAATAAGATGATTATTGTGAATTGTGATACGATCGGGTATATTTTAACATTCTCATGTACTCTGTACACGTTTGTATTGCCTGAATCTTTTATACAGCAATAAATTGTACTTATGGACTTTGTAGATAAAAATTCTAAATGATATTAAATTACGACTTTGTTATGAATATACTTTTCACAATTATTATCGATACTGTTAATCATCTTTATTTATGCAGTTACCATTAATTATTGAAATAATAATATGTTTTCAGTTATTTGTGTGTTTTTATACTTATGCGTTTTGTTTTTGTAACGCTATTAGAAATATGTCGATTTTTCATTTTAACAGTTTTGTATGTAACAGATAGGTACGCTCATAAAAGAATGAGTCGCTTATGTTTTTAATTTTTAGTACATTTTAAATTCATTGTATTATTTTTATATTTTTTATCTTTGGACGTACAGTCCAAAGTGTGTAAAATACAAAAAAAAACCCAAAAAAAATATAAAAATAGAGAGCAAAAACAAAAAATAATAATTGTTAGGAATTTTGCAACTGTAAGTAATACCGCAATAATTGTAACAAGTAATAAATTTAAACTGTAAGAAAATACTACAATATTTTAAATTGCAAAAAAATACTGCATGTATTGAGTTGTATGGGTAAATAAAAAAAAAGTGCCATCTTAATTCATAGTGATTGTAAATAATTGTACAACGAGAAGAAAAAATAAAGATATAATGGTGAAGTATTTGTTGTTTATTTATAGCAAATATATTATTTTTATAGACCTTCCAGGATTCATTGGAAATACTGATACATAATAGGTTTTTATATTCCTACATGTTTCTGTAGAATGAAATGTTTATGGTAAAAGCCATCTCATTAAAGACACTCACCCACTGACCACATCTAAGGCGATCACATGGCGTCGCGCATTGCCAGCTGACGGTGAACATTGCATTCGCTCATATGAAATCCGTCCACACCAAAAATAC
>DWDW01001170.1:0-12215 GCA_018245635.1 Mimoniades versicolor eupheme
CTTCGTACCGCCTAACAATTAATGAACAGTTTATTATATCTATAAGGTTTATATATGTAGATAGATTTATCTCAAATCAAATTAATCCATTTCAAATTAAAATAGGATCAAAGGAATGGCAATTGAAAAACAGCGCCCTCTACGAAATACATACACAAGTTAATCATAAGATTGTGTGTGGTAAATTGTATAATTATCATCATCTCACGCATGAAAAAATAAAAAAGATGCAGTTTCATGATCAACATTCATAAAGACGAATACGTTTTACAAACCGTTAATACTCTTTATACATCGGTGTGTACTGCGTGATAATTCACAACGCGAAGCAATAAACAAGGCTAGTTAATAACACCGTCCAGTACTACGTGGAATAGTACACTGAATATCTGTCATAATATCACAAATCTGATTTAGGAACTAATTTACGCGCGGGTCACACGTCGAAAACAAACTCCATGTTTCGCAGCGAGCGTTTGTTCGATATGTATGCGATGTAAATTCTGCGTACTAAGTATAATTGATTGTCTTGTACCTACTATTGTTTCATCTAATAATAAAATCTTGTGGCGTTTCACACTCTTACTCCTGTGAACCTGCGTTCCATAGATTTCTTCATGTGTTTTGATGCATGCTAAAGCATGGCAAACTATCGCTTTGCCGCTTTTCATTCTGAGATCAGTGTGTCGAATCGTAGGAGCTTATATCCGATAAGATACAACCGCTACAACAACAAGATACAACTCTGACAATATCTTTAAAAAACGAACATAACAGATTCATACACTTTCCGGATGTCAGTAAAAAGATTGTACACTTTTCCGCAGTGACTGTAGTGAGTTATTAATCACAACGTTAGCCCATAAACAACGCTAGTTAACAGCGTCCATTACTACGTGGAATGCACTAAATATCTGTCATAACTATCAGGCAGCAGATTTAGGAACTAATTTACGTGCCGAACGCATGTCCGGAACAGGCACTGCGTGTTTTGGTGTTCAATATTACGGTGTCAGGTGTAATATCTTGTACAGTATACATTTGCCACGTAATTTTGAACTATTATGCGTCTGTTTCAAAATGTATGAGTAGAATTGTTAATAGTGACTCATGAAAAAAACATCCAGCGTTTATTTTGGGTTATACATTGTAAGTATGTAGAAAATTGTGGTATAAACTCTTATTAGAGAGAAGTCTTATAGTTAGAGCTACTTGGTAACTGAAAAAAGCATGATAGGCTTTTGCTTATGAATTAAATTACAAGTAACCCAATCAAAACTTTATATGTATACTGTGAAACAAGCTGTTAGAATTTTAAATAATTATAATCAAGTATTACTTTAAGCTTACCGATGAGTTAGAACTCGTTGGAAATTATAAAATGAAACGTTCAATGACCATACAACATGAATGCCTTCAAAAACATATACACTGTAGAGATCACACGCTGTAGAGGTGACTATTATGAAGTATTCTAAATTCATTCCAATGCTTGCAATGGTCACTACTGGGTCAGGCAATTAAAAATGCCCTCCAAAGTACGGCTGGCAATTTAATCGAAAGTGGTTACGATTGGTTTAACTGAACCTTTTGTGAAATGATCCAATGAAAAACTTCGAAGTAGTAAATAAGACAAACGAAACCTAAAATACATTTGTAAAAAACCGTAAACAACGAAACAAAACAATATTTTTGTAACAAAAATCTTAATTTACTGTAATACATATAACCTGTTTACAAACAAAAACGCGTCAGGTCTGTAAGAATAGAAATGTTTTGCATTCAGTACTCTCTGTCTACGCTGAAAGGAAACTGGCATAATTTAATAATAATAATGAAAAAGTAATGCACAAAAACGTATTCATTGCTATAAAGACAGATTCTATAGAAAAATACAGCGGCTCAGACAAAGACAATACGGGCACTAACACGCGACATCCAGCAACAGCAACTCGCTGGAGATTTTTCTCATTTATTGCATACACTCTTTCTGTTTTGTGTACGCGTTTACGGTCGTCGTATTTCAAAATATATGCGAATACATAAACATACGAGTAATAATGGATAAACACGTTTGTTCACGGCGAACGGAAATTCACGACAGGTATTGAGGTAGCAGGAGTGTGAAATATCGCATGATAAATGATTTCACGTTTTGGAGCTTCCCAAGACATATATTTGCATTGGGAACGAAACTTTTACACCTAAATCAAATATGAATAAAGATTTATTCATGAATGGTAGAACTATCTATTTAATAAGTTTTCGTGGGTAATCATGGATCTCTTATCCTAATTCACGAAGGCCTAGATGTCAGGCCTTTAAGATTTACTTATCAAGTGCTAGAAATACCAATCGGAAGCAGTCTATTAAATGAAGTCACTTTAAATCACAGCGATGAAATAACTTTAATGTGCATAACGGGAACTTATCGATTAACGGTGTGGATGCTTCTAGGTCGATAATCTTTATATAGAAGGCGAAGGCAAAAAAGTTTCATATGTTCTTGTATTACTTTTGATGAGAGCTACCTGTATATTAAAACAAAAATTATTACATGTTTGTATAGACATATAAATAGGCCAAGAGAAAACCATTTAATACTTTGTCGATATCATAAATATACAAAAAAAGTATAAGAAATATAATAAACGAACATATGTATAAATAATTTCAACCATTAGGCGATCACTAGTAAATATAATTTAAAATTTCATTTGTAATCAATATTTTGACTATGATATTAATATGTAGAAAAAAGAAACCAAATATCAGAGTAGAAGGCAAGAAGACACGTCTCGTGTGGAGATATTTTATGTTTACCCATTGAACTGAAAACTTCACCAAGACCAAAAAGGAAGAAAATACCAGAACCTAAAGCGATATACCTAAACCAAACTACAGTTTCTAACCAAACTACAGTTTATCTTCCATCTAATATATAAAAAAGTCTCCCAATCTGCATTTGCTCAGCACGGCATTTTGCCCTTAACTCTCATTCTTAGAGGACACCCGTATGTAACAGAATAACTGATTACGATGTCAATGATAACAAATTAATAAGTAGTAAATCCACAATTAAAACAATTTAATATGAATAAAATCCCATGACAAATGAAATATTATATAGTTGTCTATTACACGAATGTATTTCGTTCCCCCACACAGAATACATGTCACATACAGAGGTAAGCACAATGTGCGATAGAATGATAAATTATAGCAAAGCGCTCGACATTGCAAAGAGATATTATTGAATTATGACAAACAGGGCAACATCTGCGTCTTTATTTGCATTCATATTACAGTTATCATAAATTATAACGTAGTTACTAGAACGTACTATTTAGTGACATGTAAAAACCTGAATTCTATGACTATTTTGTAAACATTTATGAATACTTTTTCGCGATCACTATTAATTTCCATAAATGTTTATTTTCTGAGCTGACAAAGCACTTAAGCATTTAAGACATGATACTATTCTTACTGTATTCTTAAGTGAAGTATATCTAAAAGAAGACACTTTGTACATTTGTTCCAGTTCACATCTAAGTTAGTCTTAAGATTTAATTGTTTCATCTTCAACTCCTCTGTAATAATCCTACCCATTAACATGTTTAAAGTTTCAAAACAAAACTCCATAATGAGCAGTAAATATTTTAAAACCATTAATTTGGTACCTCCATTTTAGATTACTATTTTTTGTTGTTAAAAGTTACTTCTACAATTCGACGTGTTTCGTAATTTTCTACATATGGTATACAGTACTTTTCTTAATCATTAAACAATATGTCCTCTATCGTATCGGTGCTTTTCTGAAAGTTTATTTTTAACTCCTCTGTTTTGCATAAAAGTTCCTTATATAACAGATTTTCCCCATTTACCATGTTTTTAGGGCACTCGCCAATTTCACTACATGTGCAACGTTCAAATTTTGTTACATTTATGAATTTCTTTGGACTGATAATCATTATACATATGCATAATTACTCTATGTGTAATTACTTACTCACAAGCCAGATTAATAATAAAAAGATAAGACCATTAGAGAGTATACAGTTTTATACTTTAAGTAGTCCTGATATTTTTAATGTACAGTCGTTAAGAAATAAAATGTTCTAAGTCAGATTAAAAAGTTACTCGCTCCCACGTACAATTCAAACCGACATTTGTTTAGCGCTGCGCAACTTCGCCAACATCGGCACGTGTGCTTGTTTTCTTTAATTAAGTCGGATATATAAACTTCAGCTTCATCCGCTCACGACGCTATTGCACGACTTGCATTCGACCCAAACACGACGATTCGTGACGAATTTGTAAAGTATTTGCAGTTGTACGCTTGTGTTAATTACTTTTATTTATCGGTATTTTATATCTCAAATTCAGAAGCAAGATTTAACTGCCTCTCACCTTCTACTAGTGAATTGTTTTGGTACTAGTCATCATATCAAATCAATATTTTGAATATTTTATCTTACCGTAGACTAATACTATTTCCTTCATTTACAACATACAAATACATAAAAAGTAGGGAGGGATATATCGTCGTTTTTACACATTCTCAATTTTACTATTATTTCGTTAAATGATACCCAAAACCAAGAATCTTTAAAGGGCAACATAATAATCGTAAATTAACGAAATAACTTATTATGTTATTTTCATAATTATGTTTCTCCACATTTTTATCATTTTACTCCAAATATCACCAAGCCAGTTCACGTCTACTTGGTACATGTATTTGGTACACCTATGTATATTCTGGAATGCGTCTATTTTTAGTCCAGCACTAACAACAACGAATGCACGCGTTCGATTCTACACCAAATGGATTATTTACGAGGCGGCGGTGCGATCGGTGGATCGAAATAGACCGGCCATAGACCGTCAGCCGCGTTCTAGCAGGCCAGTCAAAGACGTATTGTACGTTGGCAAATACTTAGAGGAAAATAATAATTTGAATAACGAAGAAGCTGTTGAAAGAAGAATAGATAGATTGGGTGTGACATGTAGCGTAAGCGCCAGTCAAATCAGATGCGTAGTTTTACGCAGTCATATACAGATAAGAAATGTTATTAGAAAGGGCAATCCAACAGTAAACCAGGTAAGGCTGTACTGATCATTAAATCCCTACTAAGATATCGACAACAAATTAAATATTTAGATGTAGAAAAAGGAGGCATGAAACTTTGGTAAATCACCTATTGAGTCAGTATCTTTTTCATATTAGTATAAGATAATTAACTCTTCACATTTTAAGAGGTGATCCTTGTTCAACAGTGGATCGGTAGAGGGTTGACGCTGAGGATGATTCGACCACGCTGAATCTGAAAGTGAAATTGATTTGAATGTTGAATTGAAATGCAGTAAAAAGCATTCCAGAATTATTAGTAACATTATGACAGATCAATTTAATTTTTGAATTAAACAAACTTTATCGGACGTCAGTGTTCCTATTTTATCTATTAGATGAATCATAAAACCCAGTGTTTTTATATTTCGATTTTATATTTCGATTCATTTTACAATTTTGTACGAATTTGATGACTTTGGATGCCCTTTATACAACGTTCCTAAAATATATATCTGGTAATATGTTTTATGTACATTTTGGTGGCTATAAGGTAATGTGTAAAGTATTGATGTTGTACTAGTAATTGAGAGAAAATCCCCCATTTGGCGTCCGAACGGAAGCAATTATCCCTTCAATGAAAAATGGCGTATCTCCCCCAACCTCAATTTAATTATCGCTCGCATTATGAAGTGGTAATCACATTTGTATTAAAGATAATCCGATATCGGTTGCCAATTGTGTAAATATAACAATATTTAATTTCAATTACAACGGAACGCATAACGTTTATGAGCGACGAATTAAATTAAATGATTACTTATTAATTTCATTGGGCGGTATTAATTTCCTCATATTTATCTCGTATTATATCGCTAAGTTAATTTGGGCAATTCTCAAATTGTAAATAAACATGTGTTTTTCGCGAGATGAGCATGGGATACTTCTATTATGTTGTAAATGTAAACGGAATAGTAAAATAAACGCATTTTACATACATTATATTTCAATCTATCATTTTATACATACATAAAGTATAATTATATACCTATCGAATATAATTTTTTTTATTAATTTATGTTTTTGAAATAAAGCATTTTGCTTTATTTAATTTGAAACGTAAAAAAATTCATATTTTTGCCTAGCATTCCATAGTTTTATCTGTTTATTTTTCTGTACATAATTTTCTTGAACTTTTCACGCAAATGCTTGGTACAGACACTATAATATTTTTGCACAATCAGAAGTAAACTTGGCGCGTATCTACGTAAATTACATTTTAAATATATGCGCTTAAGATTCAAAATCATTCTAAGTTTGATAAAGATAACTAACTTCGAATAGTTTTGACTCTTGGGGGATAAAATAAATATAAAACCGAGCTATAAATTTTATTGTTAGCGGCACTATCTCCATTTTTAACGCTAGGAAATAAAAATTCCATCGCCGACAGAATAAATAATACCAAATATGTAGATATTTGATATTAATCTATTCGGATTGAAGTATAAAAATATAGAGATTTAATGCCAACAAATTTTTTACAGCGGAAATTTTTGCAGCAGAAGTAACGGTAATAAGTATTCACATCAGCCTAACCTATGCAATTGCGTTTCATTCCTGGTCATAGGCCTTTTCCAAGGTGTGCCTCAACACTCGGTCAGATCTCATCCAGCCACTATTACACGCGTTCTCAAAATCGCCGGTCCAACAGGTCGGACGGCGCCCCATAGTGCACCTGCTAGTTCGTTGTGTCCACTCCAGTACTCGTCTGTCCCAACGGCCATAGTTCTTGCGACAAATATGACTAACCCACCGCGACATGACTTGTTAATCCTTTGATCTATATCAGTTACTCTGGCTCTCTGCTGGATGTCCTCGTTGCTGAACTTATTCAACAGAAAAATGTAACAATAATAAACAAGTAAAAGACAGAAGCAAATGTTAAGGTATAAGCTAATATAAATTATTCTTGAAGTAGTAATACATAGTTGAATCAGTCTCAAAAAGTCAGAAGTCTCATTAAATTAACAGTTATTTGATTCAACTTCACACGTGAACTCTCCCCGTATACATACATCAACAGTATTTCGGTAGTTCGATTAGGAAAATTTGAAGAATCATATTTCATTATAGCTGTTACATAATATCTTGAAATAAATCAGAACAAGCTCTGTTACTGTTACCGTTTCTGTTACGGGCGGCAATAAATCTATAAAAAGATTATAATTATATTGCGACCACGTGCCGGGTCGGCTGAATTGTTTTCTGTTTAAAGGATCGCACATGCCATCCCGTTTTGGTATAATGTCATCGTAATAAATAGAACTTTAATAATTGAGCTTCTTAACGTTACAATAATATGATTACAAGTAACCAAAGCAAAGAAGTTAAGACAACTGTATTGTACACTTAAAGTTTTGAAAATATGGAAATTGCTCTTACGTTTTGCGTTGTACGAGATCAGTAGTTATCTTTTCTAAATTCTAAGATCTCTCAAGATTATTTTTAGATTTATGAATATCATTTTCCAGGATCCGATGTGATGTTCACTTATAAATTTTCGTGTCACTTTATAATTCTAAATAAAAATCTTTTATTGCTTCGTTGGTCGTGTTGGTTGTAAGTGCGACTGTCGAACGGGAGGTTCTGGGTGCGATTCCCGGGTCGGACACTACTGAATTTTCCAATTTAGATTTTCTAGTAGTGGCTCGGAGTCTGGATATGTGACCGGTGTATGGCAATAGGCTCACCACCTATTCCATAGTGGGACGTAAACGTCACTGGTGAAACGTGGGAGTGTTCTACATTCCTCTGCCTACCTCTTCGGTGATGACAGGCGTGATGTTACGATTAGAATTTTTTTATTTTACTATAATAAATTTAATGAACATCAAAATTATGTTTAGACTTATAGATTATTGTTTTAATTATGGTAATAACTCTACACTGGTTAAAAAAAGTATCATATGTGCAATATTTTGTGTAAAACATTATAAAGTTTATCAAATAAGTAAAAATTATTGTCTACCAAAAAAAAACATGAAAACTTTGATTTGCAAGTGGCCCTGCCTCTACTGCTGTTTCCAAACAAAAAGATTGTATTAATACGAGACACGCATATTATTTAACATTATAAGCAAAACTTTAAAAATCCCATATGTTGTTATTTATTTTATTGTCGATAACCATTGCAGACATTAACTTCAATTTATTCGCATAACCGCACTGATTCAGAAACAGTATATTTTCATCTTTATTAAATTGAATACTTACCTTTTCATACTTGAAGTTTACGATATTGGCATGTGGAAAGTAAGCATATTGTTTTGATTCACGATGAATCCAATATCAAAATGTCTGCATTTTGATATTTCAGTCCGTCTTATGAAAACAATGAGAATACCCGAAAATAAAGAAAATCCGACCAACGATGTGAAGATTACAAAAAAAGGCAAAACAGATGCGCCTCAACTGCAAATGGAAACGAGAAACAAAAAGCCAATACGAGCCTCGGCGGAAATTAGCGGTGCTGTTTTTCAATGTCCAGACAACAATTTAAATGAAATACGACAGCACGTAGAGAATGGGAAAATATTGCGTTGTTCGATCAACGGATTCATACAAAACATATTTGGTTTAACTAGCTTTCGTCTGCAACTACGTTGTTTTGTCTGATTTACATCACTTACGTTACCAAAATTCCCTTACTTTATCAAATAAACATTACCTCACCAAATTTACATTACCTTATTTTTCCAAACTTACATCACCTTACCAAATATATCTAAGGCTTAGTAAACCTTGTTAATGACCTAAATATTTAATTTCAAAATGTCTTAAAAAAATCTTTAATGAAATATCATTAACCTGCAGGTTTACCATTTAAACAGTAACACACAAATACTAGAACATTAAAGAATTTTAACTTGTAGCTTCAGTAAATTTAGAATGTTAATTAATTATAAAAGTTCATTACCCAATTCTGGGTATAGGAAGTATAAAACATTTTTTACTTGGCAGTCATAAATCACAGAGTTGTTATAATAAATCGTAAGCACGCGTTAAATAACAGGTTACTAACGGGAAAAGTTAAGTATTAACCACTAATAATAAAGCAATGGCGGACGGGAACAAATTACCGTTTTTTCATGTTATCGAAACATAAAATAACCTAGTAGTCCACCTTAAGTTATTTAGAATTCCAGGAATTAGTACATAAAAACTAATTTGCAGACCTATTTAAGGACAAATATCCTGTGTTTCTTACCACAAAAATTCCATTCGTTTTCTTAATTATAAAAACAAATATACTATTAATGTTATATAAAACCGGTTGATAAATATCTGTCGTTATTGATTAGACACGTTTTTCCTACATTCACATCCCTTCATATACGCAGCTTAGTTTCCGAGACTCATCTCGCTCATCAGCCAATATCCGACTTATTTGGCCAAGATCATTTAATTACTCGGCTTGATTCTCATTTATTTTTTCAGTTAGGCCTGACTAGTTTCTGACTTATAGGAGGTCCTTCTTCATGAGCTCCCGCAGATTGCAGCGAGGTCACGGTGCAGACTGGTGACCATTTTTTCTTAAAACGACAAGACGTTGTCTTTTCAGTACAGTTCTTACGGTGGTAGAACCCTCTGTGGTTCGACTCCGGCGGCACCACCGCCACACCTATTTCTGCCCTATAACAGCAGCGTTAAGCGCTACTGTGTTCTGGTTAGAATGGTGTGGTAAGGGAGACATACTTTTTCGAGGCATTCCACCTTAATCCCCAGGGGTAGCGGCGCATCAGATAGGTCCCTAATCTTATCTGGGGTCGATTACAAATGTCCATGGCAGTAGCCACTTACCATTAGGTTAACTGCATGCTCGTCTGCTACTTCCATATTATAAAAAAAAAGTACATGTTTTATAGTATATATGATGACAGCACAGGACTTGTGTTGTAGGAGACTGACTAAATAGAATTTTGATTTAACTGAATTTTGCGAATCTCATTCCATAACAGTCAACACTTAAAACTAAAACTCGTCGCCTAAGAAACTTGTGTGACAAAATTATTTAGTTTAATATGACAGTTTCTTGAGCAGAGTATTACTTGCGACAAGTCACAATATGCTGAAGAGACTACATTCATGTTATATTCATTTTTAGGTACATATAGTATGTAGTATTTACCTACCTAACATGCTACCGATCCGTATCGCAATCGCTTGCTCGAACGCTAAATGATACGCGATCATATGATACGGTATCATGATACAACTCGATGTGTATTATAGCTCATATCTGATGCTCATATCTATAACGCACGTGTGATAGCATTTTAGTGATCAGTACTATGCACGTATTAGTATACCTACGTATGCATATTCTCGTGTTATAGGCGTTTATAATGATCTAGTTTAATTCGAAATAATAAAAACTGAATTATTTTGAAAAATGATACAGTTATTCTTAAACAAATGTTCATCTTCACCGATTTTTTCATTACATTATGGTCCGCTGTTGGACATGGCTTTCCTTTTAGAATGAGAATTAAGGTCGTAGTTTGCCACGTCGGTCGAATTCCGATTGGCAACTTTACACGCCTTAGAGAATATTATGGAGAACCTTAAGGTTCATAGGCTTCTTCACGATGTTTTCATCCATCGTAACATTGACCATATATATTATTCAATCGAAATTATTTACAATTGGGAGTGTTCTACATTCCTCCGCCTACCTCTTTGGGGATTACAGGCGTGATGTTACTTTTTTTTATTGACAATTCATAACAGGGCTGTTACATAGCTTCGACGGTGCGTTTTATGAGGACATGTAAAACTTTTGTTCGACATGCTTAGTACGAACATGATGAAGCAAGGAGGACTCCCGCGAGCCCCAGCCATAAAATGTAAATAGGTTACAGCCAAGCAGTACGAATGAAGTAATTCTCATGACTATTTTGAGAGGTGAGATTCTAATTTCGTCCACACATCCATACAGTGATGGATTTCCGTTAAAAGAGTAACAACAGAGTGAGGTATCGATACTAGTTTAAAATTCTGACGAGTCGCACATGGGCAGCAATATACAAATTTGTAATTCGAAATAAAGTGATCAACGAAGATATTTGAATTTTATTTAATGGAATTTTGTAATAGCAATATTAATAGAGTTTGCAGTCGGGTCTAAGGATGGACATATAAATGTTTATTCGGAGAAGAAGAGTCAGTTAATGGCATAATTTTACCCTACTGCGGATGTAGTATATTCCTCAATTTCAATAAAAGTAAATAAATAAATGCAATATTATATATAACATCATTTTATGACTGATAGAACTGTTTTAGTTTTAGTTATTGAAATTTGCATAAAGTAAATTTTTTACTCCATCATCGTTGTGATTCAAAGCCAAGTGGTAGGAATTACTTTGAAGTGCGGCTGCGGCGGCGCGGGTTAAAATTCACGGGAGCTACTTAAAACTATAACGCACTAAATAATCCGTACCGAGATTTTAAACGATAATTCTGGTAGCCAATCTACTTTGAAGCAATTATACGGCGGTACAGAGTTGCAACAAGAAATTTTGTATACCTACTGATGATTGCCCGTCATGTTGGCAGTTAGATAATGTTATAAATACATATTTTAAATAAATGACAAAAATAAATATTTTAAATGTTGTTTTATCAATGTATATATTTTTAGTATTATTTTTAACATTACATCACGGCCATAATTCCTAAAGACGTAGGCAGAGGATGGTGCACTCTCAGGTTTCACTTGTTACATTTACGTCCGACTATAGAATAGGTGGTGAACCTATTGCCATACACCGGGCACAAGTCCAAACTCCGCGTTACTACCTACTAGAAAATCTAAATTAGAAAAATCCGATAGTGCCCGACTGTGCCGTGCCGGGATTTAGAGCCGCCCATCGGCAGTTACGCTTGCTTCCTACACTACCAACGAAGCAACGAGACAGGCAAGAAAGTTTTTATTTTATTTTATGCGAAAAACATGCAGTCATTCAAACAATATTACTTATAATGTAAAAATCTTAACACCAATTAAATGTTTTCTCATAGCGAGTCCGCATGCTAGGTTGCTTATAATAAAAGTTGCCCTCACTTTTCGATTATT
>DWDW01001171.1:0-12210 GCA_018245635.1 Mimoniades versicolor eupheme
CTTTGTAGTGTTTAATATTTGTTTTTAATGCATAAGCTAAAAATTGTAATCAGTTACCATCGTATAAATACAGTTGAATTATTATACGAGTACATATAATGCCTTCAGTTGATTTTAACAGATTGTTGAGATGTAGATAAATAGCAGCGAACAATATCGATATGTATAATCGACACATTAAATATTATCCTGTATGATAATATTTAATTTAGTTTGTAATTTGAAACCAAACATACAAATGAAGTCAATATAAACCGAAAAGTACCTCAATTGGATAAATCAGATCACGAAACGCAACGTTAGAAAGAAACTACTTTCGTTGAAACTACTTACAAATCAGAATAGGAAAAGTAAAAATCATGGTCGAATATACAGCGTAAATTTAATGGAACGTAGAAATTTTTCGAGCGAAAAAACCGTCAATAACGAAAAGAATTTCCATAATAATTGTTGTTGTACCCTTTACCTTTAAGTATTTCACGGGTAAGTTAGCTCAGTAATGGACGTTCAGAGTTTATGGATGAAGTGACTATTGTGTAGATATTGATGTGATGTGATGTGGCCTAAATATTCCACATCTCCTTGAACAGTGAGGTGAATTTTTAAATGAACCACATAACAGGTTATGGTCGTAACATTCGAGAATATTGGATTTATTTTAGAAGCTCAAAGAAAATTTTAAATTTTTTTTAATGAACGATGTTTGTGGTCAAATTTTAAAATGATAATATAAATAACTAGCTGACAAGGCAAACGTTATTCTGCCATGGAAACTGTTCCTATTTTTGGCTAAAATCGCGATAAAAAATGGAAGGTGGGTGCAGGAAGTTAAAAATTAGAGGTCATGGGTTTTCGTTAATGCTAAATCTAAAAAAATACAAAAAATATTTTCTTTGTTTTTTGGATAGGGCCACCCATATAACTTAAAGCTATAAAAAATGCCTACGACCTATTCTCAGAACCACTAAATATACACAAAAAAAATCATAAAATTCAATCACGCCTTTTCCTAACAGTTTGACCATCAGCACCGTGACATGAGATTTGTATACCTATATTAGAAGACGATAAATTATGGGTTTGAAATTTAAATTCGTATATTTCAGTTCCTTGTCGAAAACTTTACAACTATGCATACGGCATACAATATTAATAATAATAACTTAATAATATTTCGGGGCATCCCCACACACGGCATCTGAGCCCAAAGTAAGCATCAAGAGAGCTTGTGAAGTGGTAACCAGACGGCTGATAAACTACATAGATACGTATGAATATAAACTTAAACAGATTTTTTTTTTATTTTTTACACTCAAACACGGAATAAATACCAGTGCTCATCACACAAATATTTATTATGGGTGGAATTCGAACCCACGGCCCCCGGCGCTACAGTCACGTTCACTTAACCACTGCACCAACGGACTAGTCAAGCCAGAAAAAATAAAATAAAAAATGGTTGTCATAATTAGTTGCGAGTTACTTCAAAATCAGTAGTAGCATTAGTAAATAGGATAACTTAGTATATATATGTAGCGATATATATATAGGATACACTTAGTATGTATATGTACACTTAGTATGATATATATATATATAGGATACACTTAGTATGTATATGTAGCGATGATCCTGCATAGGATCCATTTGCGAAACTTGGTCCAAATGAGATCTTGGTCCATTTGCGAATCTTGGTCTAATGAAGTCTTGATCTAAGGAGAAATTGCAACTGTATGGCGTTGTGTATAGCTGTAAAGGTGTAGTAACAAAGAGAAAAAGATACAAGAATTCGTTACTTTGACGTTCTGTAGCTTAGGGTTACCATTTTTGATAATAACTGTTACGGATGCTATTAGTGATTAAACGAAAGTGCAAAGACGGTGCCAAAAAATTGTCATCTATTGAAAATAAAAACTGCGTTTCTCTGTGTAGTTTATAAGGTAAAGACTTTTATATCACTTTTAAGTATACCATGATTTGATATCATAATGATTGTACATATATGTACGAGTTCACATAGCGCAAGTAGTAAAGGGTTACTTGACAGGGGTCGAAAATCTTTTCGTTAGGTACGCATCGTTGATTCAACGATAATGAGCCGAGAGTCGGTTTTCACAATGAGGGTCCATTTTGATCCCTATTATGGACGATTTTCCCCATAGTTAGGTGACCTTTGTTACGGTTTTATTACGAGATTTGGAACAAGAATAAGTAAATTAATCTAATATTTCTACTGCTATATTTAGTGATCTTTTTGAAATACAATTAATTAAGACTTTTGTTTTATAATAAACCTTATTCATAAAACAATTTAGTAATACTAATTTTCAGGGTAATTACTAAAGAAAATTGTCTCAGAGCGAAGAAGTTCCAAATATGTAGATTCCTACTACTATTAACGTGGAAGATCAAACGCTACTTAGCAACCATTGAATTTCTAAATATAATACAGAGGGGTTGTGAGATTTTAATCTTCAAAAATAGCTAGCTACTGAATATTTAATGCCAGAGCGTGGCCACTTCCTTTTAAGCAAGCGGTCGCAATTTAACCTTAGCTAGCGAAATTTCTTTAGTAGACCGAGTTAATCTGGCGGATATCCAACAAAATATAATACTATCAAATTAAACGTAGCCCGCGTTCGGTACAGGGTTCGAAATGAGGAAACGAATATAAGTTATTAATGTAACGATGAATTATCAAACAATTTATCGTTACGCTGTCGGAGACTGGTTTTGTCTCAGATTGAGAAGGGCTAAGGCCATAGTCTAACACACTCGTGAAGTCCCCAGTTTCACAATCTTTACAGAACATCACCAAGGGCTTCCAGACGTGCGGATTTTCTTTCTAGTAAACTGACAACCTTTGAGTACATATTAAAGAAACTTAAAAATGCTTATAATCTCGTAATATCAGACAGACAGGTTTGGATAAATATTAAGGATTTACGATATATGTATAACAACATAAAAAGGCGAGTAGACAAATTTGGAAACACAAATGTTCCAGTTGAAGAATTTCAGCGAACAATTTGAATCTGAAGAAGATATCGCGTTGCATGAATCCCACCGTGAATTCTGAATCCAGGCAAATGCCTGTGCAATTCTAAACCAGGGATTTTACATTGATGAGCTCGTATGCGAGCGTTCACAATGATATGCGGTTGAAAATGGCCCAGAATTTTGTATTTGGGTTTGCGCAATCTCATTTTCTAGTGATTAGTAATGCACCAAATGTGGGAGAGTTGTGGTGGATACGAATTGAATTGCTCAGGACGAACCTGAAATAGGAGTAAATTTGATCTTCATTCTGTAATTGTTCGTGTTTTAACCCAATTCGATTTATGTTGAAATGAGCGGCAACGTTTACAACAGTCGCCTTGCTACAGAATTTTCAGTTACTTAAATTGATCAGTTGATTAATTGGCGATTGGCATTCCTTTCAAGTGCTCAGGGTCTTGTTATTTGTTTCAGAAAGTAATAAAAATCATTACGATTTTTTTTTCATTCATTTGTTAAAAATTGACCTTCTCCATAAGGATAAGGCTTAAGTAAGCTATCCAAAAGTGGGTTACCCTAATGCCAAAATGCCCTAGAGAACATTTTAGTAAATTTTAAGATGGTACATAGGTTTTCTTGCGATATCTTTCTTCACCGTTGCTGCAAGTAATATTTAATATTAATAGGCACATGAATTCGCGAGGGCGGGCGTTGTAGTCTCCACAAAAAAATTCAAATTCTAAGGTTTGAAAGCTTTTAATTTTTACTCTCATATCCAACAAATGGCATTTTTGGGTTGCTAGAGTTTTATATTAAAGTCATGCAAATAAGCATAAGGTGTTTAAGATCAGAAAGGATTGTGCCTCGGCATTATATGCAGTTTATTTTTAAAAATAGCTGTCGTATGGTAGGTGGATTTTCAAGGCATTGTCATAATTGTTATATTGTCATAAGTTAAGTTAGTTTTTTAACGTTACGGCACCAAAAAATGAGTCATTAAATTCCACTTGGTTAAAAAGAAAGTGGTTTGTAATTATAGACTTTAAAAAATATTACCGTTTAATGTTAATAAGGTATAGTCGAGCATACGATACGAAGAAAACAACTCATTAAAATGAAGTAATTGTGACACATCTACTCATCAACGTATTCAAGTTTATCTACATTGATAATAAGCGTTGAGACTAGATTGATATCTTACACATGAACTAGTAAACTAGCCTTTATAAGAAGTCCTTCAGTCTTCAGAAATAGTAAAATATTAGTTTAATTTCAGTTTGAAGGTTTGTTGTGTTTAACTTATTAAATATTTTGTGGACTTGATATTGATTGATTTCTGTATGAAAAGTAAAAAATACTTAATGGTCATTTTAATCCAAGATTGAAATATAAACGAAATTGTAAAAATACATTACGTTAATCCTTGTTTCAGCGTTGAATGGATTTAAATGGAACCGAAAATGTGCGCAATTTTTTTTATCCATTCAAATTGCATTCATTTAATTTTATTGTGTTGAACAAGTAAATTAAATTAATGACTCAATTGTGGGCTCGTGTAATTGAGTACTGCGGGATAAATTATACGGTTAATTTGTTGTGACATTAAGCGCTAAATATAACTTGTTAAACATATATGGACACATACATTGTGATACTTTGGTTTCCAATTTAAAATGAGATTTTTCGAGATTACATTCGAAATTACAGTAATACAGACATTTTGACCTCACGTCATCCTGTTCCCGTCTAGTGCTAGACTTAGTTCACTCAAATAGGAGGCCATTGAGCTGCATCTTCACCTCTTTTTAAGTATTGGAGGTTGAATACATATGTATATGTATTTCTAATAGCATACGGTTTCATAGCGTTTCTTTTACACAGTTTGTACACATGTACTAATGAAATGACTCAAATTACTGTATCAAATATTCCGTGAGCGATGTTTGTTACTATGAATAATGGAAAGTTTTGAACGTATGTAATTATATGTGTTAATATACATATGTACATGTGAAATACAGGATATGCCGGCAGGCCCTTTCAATGTATGTTGGAATCATAGTGTGAATTGTAGTCGATGTTCTCTGAATATCCGTTATCTTAGGAACATTGGTACCAATTAGAGCTCAAGTCTTGTTATGACAGGAGATGTTTTAAGATAATATAACAAAGGCTCGATTCAGACCCATTATCAAGAGTTTAACGTCAGTCCCCAGGGCCATCGGCAGATTATTGTTTTGGAGTTCAAAGCTCGGCTCCGGGGGAATGACGCCAGATGATCTGTGTGTTAAATAATTAATAACCTGTCGAGAGACTGCTAGTACAGCGTACAGTAAGATGTATTATGCAAATTGTGAATATACAAATAAGTAAAATAGTGTTTATTAACTTTTTTAGTATTTTAACAAACGCCGTGTAAAATTAAAAGTTGCGTTAAAAGAAAATCTCAACGCTGTTTGATCAGAGGCTATTATTGTGTGTTTGACAATGACAATACGATCGTACACGAGCTGAGTTATATTTTATTTAATTAAATATATTTATAATGCACGCAATGTAAAATAATTAGCTTTTTGCGCTCCTAAAAATAAACAGTAAAACAATTTACCAAATAGTAGAACTTGTGTAAGTATTTCTTGATTTACTGTTGATGTCATAGGTAATGTATCGAATATTGTCAGGTCGTAAAAAGAGATACACGTAAATGTTGTAAATCAATTCATTTCCATTTTTGCCAGTTTTAAAAGAGTTTCATCAGAAAGAGACAGATGATCTTAAGGCAGCAACCATGTACTTTGCATTTTTCATTAGGACCAAAACTAAGAATACGGTGTGACAGAAGGATGACTGGAAGACGTCTAAATTAAAATGTTTCGCAACGTTTTAAAACGGAAAGGTTTGCAGTAATAATTAAATATTGAATGTAAATATAAACAAACTAAGGATATCAAATATAACAACAGTGTCCATCATCCATCTTTACAATGTTCCTTTGATAAAAATGTAGTTAATAATATATATGGAAAAAACTCTTGTATCTTTTTTTAAGAAATGATATTGCGCGCACGAAGCTGTGTGCAATTTTATTGACAAGTGTATTTGAATTACTTGATTTCTTGATACGAAGGTAAGTGTATCACTTATGTGCTACAGAATAGATAGTATTTAATTGATACTTGTATCAAATCTCAAACTAAACCAAACTATATCTTAAGTCACCTATTCGCTATCCCAGTCTAAACATTCAAGGCGCTCACAGCTGTTTATATCGTTAACATAGATTTGTAACTATCGAACAAAAGCTGATTTGTAAATCACGTCGAACAGCTTGTTTACAAACTTCTCGGTTAATTAACACCGGCCACTGAGGATGTAACTGTGAACGCTATTTTAGATCGGTCAAAACATTAGCATAGATTGAAAATATTGTTTATTTAGTGACGTTTATTAGTATTATCGCTACACGAATAGCCATTCATCAAAATGCTTTCAAGCCACTGCGAAGACGTTTTCGGAACAATTCTTGAGATGCAAGATTTCATTGACTTTTGTTTTTTTTATTGTCTGTTGTCCAAAAAGAACATTTAATTAATTAAGTGTCTTTTTTATGTCTGGTGGCTTTGTTAGGATTTGTTAGGAAGTAGTTATAATTTATAATTTACTTATTATAAAGGTGAAATTCCAATTTCAAAACTGTGTCGTATTGCCGTATAGTATTTTAGTACTTACTTTAGAGTTGATTCAGGAGTCCATTCGGTCTTTAGATAAGTAGTAAATTTGGATAATTAAATAGTAAATTTAAATATTAAAGATTAAAAGCGAAAGAGTTTAACATTGAATGGTACTATTTCAATTGATATTTATTAGCATAGTATATTTTAAATATCATTTTATTTTATTTATATTAACTAAAAAATACTATTTTTCTAAAGAAAGAATTACCAGAACATATTCCTTTTACAGCTGGCCCATCCCTATTTACGATGTTTGTAAATATGAATTTATAACGGAGTTTATATGAAAGCGTGGTTCATAATGAGAATTTATGGCGCGAGCTGGTGTACAGTGCCACGAATCGAATTCCACTGAATTCCCCCGAGATAAAGCATACAGAATTGGTTTCTAATTAAAGGTTACATGGCATGTAAAATTGTAGGTACCTTCATTATATGGTACGTGGTATTTTTTATAGTACTTCAATATATTGCTTGAAATTTGTTGTCACATTAGAAAAAGATTTTAATGCTATGACCATTTCATAAGATATTCAGATCAATCTGTTTTTATATAAGTAGTTAAGCGATAAATTTGACAGCATTTTTCTACTCTTCAAATCAAGTTCTATCAAGTGCGCAAAACTGGAAAAAATATCACACTTTGAAAAATGACAGAATTTACAACATTTCAGCATTTTGTTAGTCGTTCACGGTAGACTGAATAAAATCTAGACGTTTAATCCATTTCATGCCTAAATTTATTTTTCTTTTTTTCCGCTGCCTTTATCGTACCTCTTTTGGAACATGGATCTTCTCTCAGAATGAGAAGGTTAAGGCCATAGTCTGCCACGCTAGCCAAGAGCTGGTTGGCAGACTTTACACGCCTTAGAGAATATTTTTTTTTGTTTTGAGAACTCTAAGGTGTGCAGGTTTCCTCACGATGTTTTCCTTCACCATTATAGCAAGCGATATTTGCACTTAATTGCTTTGTGTATAAATATGAATGCAGGTAAGGCAAAGTAGATTTATAACCGAATTTACAGAGAATCTAAAATCAGAACTGGTACTAAATATTTTGAACATAAATTCAGTTTACCGAGCGGCGACGGGCGACGCCACAAATCGAGCCTTCGTCGGAACGCGTCCCGCCGGGCAGACGCTAACGGCAGATTTGTAATTACACTTTATGTCAATTTCCGATCGGAGCTTTGAATCTTCATTTGTTTATGCTTTTAGGGAAATTTTTGTAAATCATATTTCATATTTTAGGAAATTAGTAGAGGGCAGTCATTTTGGAGCGCATGGCTTTAATGGAGAAAGCAAGGCATTAGGGGAGGATTGCCGTGAGCACAGAGCCGAGCTACTAATGGATACATGTGGAAATTCTCGGAGTCTCCATAAATGCAGTGCGTTAAAATCCTACCGACATTCGACAACTCCTACCGCTATTTATATAACTACGCACAGTGGATGCGCTGCAGTGCAACGTCCCAAATTTTATCAAAACCTCATGAATTTGTACGTTCCTCATCTACGAATATTATAAGAAAAAATTGCTGGATAGCCATCAGCTATTTATATGAATTTGATATATGAAGTTATTCTCTGTAAATGTGTTAATGTTATTCTTGAAATTTCAGTTTCAAATTAACTGATTATTTTCTTTCATAAGAAAATACATGTATACATAGATTCTACATAAGTAGTTCCTTATTGAATAACTTTAAACTATCAACATTTTTTAATTGATGTAAAAAATATTGATTTGGTTTCTCGGAATTAAAGAAAATATACACTTCGTTTAAAATAAACAGTTTGCGAGTCTACTACATTCATTACTTTCCCTTCTCTTTACGTTGAATTCTTCTTATCTCATTATTCTTCAATTTACTTCCACATAAAAGTACTCTTGTATTCTACTGTATATTTCGTTTGTCGCACTGTGTGATGCGATGCCACAAAGCCACAAACTTGGGCTGTATTGAAACGCGAGCCACTCGCTGTTAACTAAGCGTTGTTTTGTAATTACACTTTAATATCAGCTCGTAAACGAAACTTAGTAATCAAATTCTAGTGTAAATCTGTACAGATTATGCAATTATATTCATTAGCAGTTAATAACCGTTTTTTGCTAGTCAATCTTTTATTCTTTTTATTATAATTGTGGGAAATAATAGCTTGTAGATTAAGTTAAAACGGTTTATTGAATTTTTACAGAGAAGAACAAAAGACATGCGAAACAAACGTCACGCTTGTACACATTTGAAACGTGTACAAGCGAATAAAAGGAAAGTGGCGCCACGAGTGGTCAAACAGGAAAACAAGTAACTTTTTAATAAATAGCTGACAGATGGTAATGTTTATATTCTTCCAACAATAATATGAAATGCAATAAGTGGGAACGAGGGAGAAACAATAAATAAAATATTAGGAGTTATATGGTATGAAAAGGAGTGTTATGAATAAGTGTTTTTTACATTTTCATTTCAGTAGGGCGAGTTGTTATGACGTCATTCTGTAATTAAATCGCGCTTTGAGTATACTTGTGTACTTAAAGAAGCATGTTAAAAAAATAAAAAAGTGGGATTAAAATGGGAGAATTTAGCGTAAGATTATTTTCATTAATATTCATGTTAAAAGCTCAGAGAAATTATGTTTCATAATAATTCCAGATTTTTAATTAACGGTTTGTTATTAATGCTTTGGTCCTGCAAAAAGAAAATTCATACAAAGAGGCGAACAGCTTGTAGATTCAGTATACTTGAAAACTCACTATGCTTCAACATTTATTGTTTACATGACACATCCTCTGTATTATGTCACATGTCTTGCTTTGTTGCAGCATATTAGGGAAGCGCATTTGAAATAATGTTCCTTGAATTTGGTACATTACTTGCAGTTAAATGTAACACTATTTCGGTTTTAACTTGCGGCATCTCTATTGTCTATCATAGTGGTCGCGAGCCGCATGCCGCTTTTTGATTCCGCGGCTGCGGCTTATCCACGACTTACTCAGCAGTCACGGACAGATAATCCCCAAGCTTATTTATGTTTCATTTATTTATTCACCTTCTTATTATTTATTCACATTAGTAAATAAAACTCAAGACTTAACATAATCTAATACTACCATATTTAAACGTAACCAACATCCCCTAAACTTCGTCCGGCTCCCTGTGATTGGTTCCTCTTCAGGGGAGCGGAATGGGACGCGGGGGACGCATTTAGCTTCGCTGAAACACAATTCAGTTCAAACACCCTCTAGGGACAATTGAAATTGCCTAACTATAATATATCTTGTATAAATTACTTGTAGCGATTATTGTATGGATAAAATATAAATAAAATTAGATGTAATGTTGCAGTATTTGTTCTGGAACTCAGCCCGTCATTGTCATTACATCCTGACATCAACGTTTTTAATTCTTTTTAGGTGGGTCTTCAGTCAAAACAAGTTAAAGCCATAATCTGCCGCGCTGGTCAAGCTTGGAGCAGACAGGTAACGCCATGCACTCGTACCTAAATGTTAAATAAATTGATACAATAATTAAAATTTCAATGTATATTCATATAAGTACACACACGATGAGCTTGATTAATTATTGCTACTTATCCAATTTGCAAATTAATTAATTTTCGAAATTTTCATTTATCTAAAATGGAAACGCGAGCAGATAAATCGATTGTCAAAATTGAAATATTGAGAACGAAATGCATTCAACTCTATATCATGTACGAATTAACGCTGTCGGATTATCTTGTTTGCTCCAATGCTAATCGATTCACTTCGTCGAACGTTACAACAATGTAACTAGCAATCAAATTAATTTCGTACGTGAAATTTTTGTATCTGCCTTGAATTTTTCCATTGTTTTATTTCATGTGTTCATATATGTACATACGGCAGAATAGAAGTATGAAGAAACAATGATGGTCTACTGGTTTAGAATTCAGCTTATAAGCCTTCATTAAATTAATTACTATAATTACAGGAGGTACACATTCTATGATGATCAGCGAATATACATCAGAAGCGAATTGTACTTTTCTATACATAATTACAAGGCGCATCAATGAAAACTTGTACCGTATAATTAACTCATCACTATATTAAGTCTAAAATTTAACAGTATTAAAGACCGTTGACACGTTCGTATTATGAATGAGCATGGGTATACGTTACACATGATTGATTATTACGTAAATTATTCGTTTAAATCGCCTTTATACAGCCGTAATTAATACCTCTGCGGCGCGCAATGCGAATGTTAATTTACTGGGAGACAAAGTAAATATTTTTACACGCGAACCGGGAATGAAAACGCAAATGATAGAACAATTCGATGCAGCGACAGTTCACACCAATAACCTTATATAATGTGTTAACAGGTGGCTCTGGACACACAGTTGTACACACAAGTGAAAATACAAATACACAATATTATACAAATATCTATTTAAAGATCTGGTACAGAACTGATTATTCCAATACTAGAACAGCATGAGGGATGGAAGCAGTAAATAGTGTTCAGTTTAGAATGACTGTTGCGTACTCGCTGACATTTGTTAGTAGTGTATTGCTTGCTGACTGGTAGCATGGTCGTTGACAAATTTGTATGTAAAAAAAAAGTGTACGCAGCTAGTAAAAAATACTATTCGTAGCACAGTTATCGATCTATTCGTACGAGTCATTTGACGCAATAAAAAAGGCGCGTGTAAATGAAATCGACGGACTAGTCGTTTCATCCATAGCATGACTACGTTACAAGTTACTGTATTTTTTCAGCCGAGCAAAACTGAAAACACTGAAATACTTTGTACAGAAGCCGATGTGCGATTTAATATTTTTCCAAATTTATTTCTGATGTTAAACTAATTCAGATGTGTATAAATACATATTTCAATAAATGAAAATATATTAGCCGCAAATAAATACTTTATTGAAATTTATTTTACATTATTTTATATTTTTTGCTTATCTTTCCCAAGTAGACTGAACAAATAAGCTGCGCTTATCGATTTCATTTGTGCCGTGCAATCTGCGATAAAACATTTTCACGATAAACCCCCCCCCCACTTTTCTTAAGCTGTATTAGGTTACTAACAGGTTAGCAAGATCTTTAATAACTTGCGGGTCCATTTTGTCCCATTTGTCCCTTTTATTTGCTGGAATGAACATTGATTTATATTGGAGTGAAATAAATATAATATACCTATGTATGATGTCTAAATGAATGATTAAACATATTCTATCCTTACATTTTCATGGTATTTCACACTTTGTATTTTTGAAATGACATATAAATGAAGTGAAACAGCACTAAAAGTATAAATGATACATTTTTAAATGATACTGATAATGATAACGCCTCGTTGGTCGTGTTGGTTGCAAGTGTGACTGCCGATCGGGAGGTCCCGGATTCGATTCCCGGGTCGAACACTACAAAATTTTCTAATTTAGATTTTCTAGTAGTGGTTCGGAGTCTGGATATGTGCC
>DWDW01001172.1:0-12210 GCA_018245635.1 Mimoniades versicolor eupheme
CAGGTCGGACACTACTAAATTTTCTAATTTAGATTTTCTAATAGTGGCTCGGAGTTGGGATATGTGCCCGGTGCAAGGCAATAGGTTTACCACCTATTCCATAGTGAGACGCAAACGTAACTGGTAAAACATGGGAGTGTTCTACATTCCGCTGCCTATCTTTTCGCGGATGACAGGCGTGATGTTACGTTTATTATTTTTTTACAGAATGAAGTAACATTCAACGTGTACTCTAATAAATCGTCAAATATTTTCGTTGAAAGCAAAAAAAGTGCCGAGTTGTAATATTATTACACATTAAACTAGTTTTAGACAATTATACAACAGTTATGTTCAAGTACTTTCGAGTGTGACCAAGTTGCACACAAGTGTATATACGAGTATAAATCGTAGTAAATTGTGTTTTGTGTTAACTAAAGTTACATGTAATAAATATGCTTAAATATATTTAAAATTAAGATCATAAATAGAGGATACATAGTGGAATTTAAGAAAATATAAGAGTCGAATTATCACATTTTTATGTCTACTGAAGAACAATTTATGGATAGAATACAAAACAACCGTAACATCACGCTTGTATTCCCCAAAGAGGCAGACAGAAGAATTTAGTAGGTAAATTCACGTTTCACCAGTTTCGTTTACGTCCCACTAAGCCTAAAATACCCAAAATTTCAATCAAAATTTCATTTATTTATTTTTTACGGTTATGAATGCTTGCTTTTTCTATTGCAATTCCAAGAATGTGATAAGCAAATAGAATTTAAGACTCAAAGAACGGACGTTTAGCTCTCATCTCGGATACCTAAATATCTTGGACAATAAACATACAAAAATTTACTACACTACATCCTTTGACCATCCTTTGCAGACGTTTAAGAAAAATCTGATCACTACCCCGTGTCATTACTCCTCCACACTGCACGTAAACCACGATCCAGGCTTTTGAATTACATCTGAAAGCTAAACTTAGCAATTGGACATGAAAATGGTTGCAGACATGGTGTTAAAAACTTACTAACAAACAATCTTACCAACAATTGAGATTATAGTCAAACGCGAACTTCTTGCTATTAAAAAATGATATTCAAATTATAGCAGTGTACGTGATACATAAGTATGCGGGTATTAAAGTAAAACCTGTCTTTCCATCACACACCAAACCCACGAATCAGGATTCGCCTGCGATTACCATTATTAGTTAACTCGAAACCAGCCGGTTGCGACAGCGGCAACTTCGCCAAACGCACAATGAATTATTCATTGCACGCATAAATTGTATTATAAAACACCAACTAGATTGACAATTGACAAAAGGTCCTTACAAATAATTGAGGGCCGACACCAGAGCGTATAATCAATGCATTTGTTAGTCCACACTAGACCAACGCAGTGGCTATGCTCCAGGCAAATAGAGACATGCCCAGATGTGTAACGCAAAATACAGCAAGCAGCTCGCAAATAATTATAAAATAGCTATTAATTATTATTTATAAATAAATTTCAATAAAACGAAATAGAGAGTCGACTTCAATATGAAACAACTATTATTATTAAATTAGTTTCTATGAAACCACTTCGACTGCGTCGTTGGTCGAAAGGTTGCAACTGCGACTCCTTATTGAGAGGTCCTGGGTTAAATTCTCAGAAAGTGTACAGCATATTGGTTTTCTTTTACTTAGATTTTGTAGTAAAAATATATAGGAGTGGCTCGGAGTCTGAATTTGTGTCCGGTGGGACGTAAACGTATCTACTGAAGTTTTCGGAGTGTACTCCTCTGTCTACCTCTACGGGGATTACAGACGTGATGTTACGTTAAATGTCTATGAAGACAACGTTATACAAAAATTATAAAAAGCCAAATAAAAAGCGAAAAATGAAAAAATATTGATAAAATACATATTTTTATAATTGTTCTATCCTCAATTACTTTAAACGTTCAGACCGCCATATGCAGGTGCTGAACATCTGTAAAGATCGTACAATGCCCTAAGTTAACGTATTATTATAAATATGTTATTACTATCGAATAGATTCAACAATTGTAATTCGCATAGCTTTGAAACTAACTCTAGACAATACATTATGTGGCTTACAAACTATTCCAACATAACTAAGTAAATACATAAATAGATAATTCGACATTCAATTACAGCATAATCATTCGTGCTTGTTGAACAAATATTTGTACGAAGTAAGAATTGAAACAGCAACCCCCCTAGTCTTGGTAATTAATGACTGGACCCACAGGACGGTCCACGGGCAGTGGTTATACGAGTACATATCCCCTACATGGTATGCATAGAGCAATATACGCGAAATATCTACCCTTATCAACTAGACTTGCCTTCTCTACATTCATTACTCTGTACATGCATGCACGCAGGTTTCAAAGACAGAACGGAGTAACCCATCAATCAGTTTCGGAGCTGTTTGGTTAATATAGAAGATTTAGTCTTTCTCTCGACCTGAATCCATTAATATTCGCATTGTATATATATATACATATGTTTTCTAATTCTTGCGTGAGCCACTCTCCCTATATGTTCGAACAATGTGACGCAGAAACGTACTTATGAATGTTTATATCATAGAAATTTATTTACCTATGTTTTAGACAGAGTGCTAATTATCACATTTTAATGTAGCAGGATACGGAATTGTATATACTTGTCATGTAATGTTTTAGTGCATTTATTGGTCTGAACGTTAAGAGTATTTGAGTGTAATCATTAGGTAATGCATATAACGCATTGTTTATATTTCTGCATTATATCAGTTATTTGGTTTTACGTAACAGCTTGAGTGCCGTCAGTCTTATAGAAGTATTCTTCCGGTTGCTTATGAATGTTACAATTAAAGATGTGTTGCAGTAACCGGATATACATAGCGATATGTTACACACTCGTAGAGCACTGTCACGCACGTCGTATTGTCGATGGCGTATCCATTTCACTTTCGCGCGCCGCGTGTCAAGGTCGCCCCCGTCTTAGCCAATAGTCTGTACTCGGTTTTGAGTTTCAATTTTGGAGTAATCGAAAAAATTGCATCAATTTTACCATAATTTTTTATATTTTTTAGCGCAACAGGACTTTAAGAGTAGAGATATTTGGCACTTGATGCTTTCTGCCTGCCCCATAAGGCGTGCAGATATATTAAACATCATTTTTAGCAAATTCATATTGTGTCTGAACGTATTGCAGCTGCAAGTACCACTACGTTCTTAATCCTTACCAACAAGTCTAATGCTGTTATTAAAAAATGTGTAATTTTTTTACCTTTATTTTAAAAGGTCATTGTCCTTGTCCGATTACGTAGAAACTGTTTAAATGACAATTTTCCAGTATACTTATTCAGTTCTCGTTTTATGCAAAGTTTAGCAGGACATAGCGGCAGAAGTTTTTCTAATATCATGTACCAGAGTTTTGAAATTCAGATGTAAATATATTTATTCATTATGACGTATTATACACATTATTCATAAAAACAATAAACACCGTACGTTATTATGGCTCTCATTAATTCTGAATTATGCTTAGTGTATGGGTGGGGGGTAAAAAAGATCGGCGGAAAAATACCAAATACCAATTCCTTCCGGTATCCTTTCACAATGCTACCAGAGTCGGTATGGCTATATGTTCAGTCTATACCACCTTGTTGAATATGGTCAGACAATAATAAAAATCTTAGCCAAATCTGTATGACATATGTTCATAGCTCGAATTTAAATGTCTTGTTTTTTAAATGAAGTAATACACAATGGATAACAGCATTTTTAACTTATTTGTTACGAAATGTATATTAAGATATACAATGCATTTACTGAACACCCACTGTGTGCGTCTGGCACAGAATCGTTTGGTAAAATCGCATCTCTCGGGTCGTAGGTTCAAAAATTGACAAGAATTAATGATACAATGTAATTTCCCTACTCCCGAGTAATTTTTGTAACGCGGTCTTATAGCTTTTACCTTACGTAACATTACGCCTCTACAAGACAAAATAAATATTCAAAAATTCATTGTGAACGGGAGTGTAATGCAAATACGTAAAATTACAAAAATTAAATTATTATAAAATTCATAACTTAACTCTTACCTGTTACATATTAAATTGCTTTTTTGTATTAAAATTTCACTTTAATGCTAAATTGTACTTTTTTTTAATCTAGAAAATAAAGCAGAAACTATCCAATCAATGGCAAGTGCCTATGGACATTTGCAACACCCGAGAAATCGCTACAACGTTGTCGGCTTTGATACTTTCAAGTACGTCGTTTGAGTTGATTGCTTGGAAAATATTGTTTCAGTTTGATAGTAATGTTTTTTATACGATATATTATAAAACTATATTTTAGACTGAAGAATATGTGGATACTTCAGTTGATAAATGATTAAATAAGTACCTACTAATGTTAGTAAACTTGGAGAAAGGAAAATCATTAAGTGAGATAGAGTAATATTTTAAAATAATCGTCATTATCACTACAATTAATATAATTTACTCGTGTTTCCTAGCTATAAGTTTTTCTGAATTAATGCTATATGAATTTCATAATGTATGATTCATTGCCTCCCACAGGTACCGCGACCAAAAACAATGAATTAAACCATAGATCTATTGTTTACGGGTGTAACTGAGTGGTGTAAATAATCAATAATCATTATTTAATAGGTACAAAATTGCTAATGCGAAAGGACTTAGACTCACGTCGATCACAACAAAGCAAGGTCAGCCCACGTCCGGCTGTCTGTTAGCTACATTAATTGTTCCAAGTTCCTGCCAATAATCTACCTAATGATCTCTTGAACTTTGCAGAAACATACGCCTTTTCGGCAACCTTGAATACATCTGTACACTCATTAAACTTGTGATAAAATTAGCTTAACTATAACCGGAAATCAATAAATATGGGGGTTATAACTTTAAATGTCGTATATGAATCAGTTACGGTGAAATAATGTTTCCCGTCAAAATGATAATTGTATTATGTTCTTCAAATGTCAGTTTTTTAATAATTATCATAAACTATTGCGTTATAAACTGAATATTAATTTTAATGTACGTACACATATTGTACTTATCAAAAGCTTATAAACAATATCGTATGAATGCAGTATGCAAATATCCGGACAAGATATATACACCTCCATATCTGTTACTAGAATATTTAAAGTACATACATATACATATATTCTTTACATTGTCTGACGTAAAGTAACCAACATAATATATAATTGTCTATGAATAAAGCAATCTTACCAAAAATTGCATAATACGAAAACCATGAGTTTTTTAGAATAGATAATAATGCATATGTATACATGATAATTCCTAATTATGTGATGCGTGTGTAATATGTATATCAATGAAACCAACACTTTTAGGTAAATATTTACATAGACATCTCTGTTCTTTAAATCTTGCGAAGACTGAGGTGGACTTGGCTAGCATTGTCCGCATGAGATCGACTGACTTACAGGGGAGCCCCGTTGCTAACAGAGAAACGACAATACATGATGACAATAGTTGTGAAATGTATCATGAGTAGAGCCAGATTGCTTTCTTATATCATAGTACTTAAATCATATGTGTATATCACTAAAGAATTATCATTTAATATTGTAATAAGTAACTTCGTAGTTGATTCCCACGCCGTCAGTTTTTTGCCATTAGACTCCAATCCGTGCTCCATTGAGTTCGTTCGTGAGTTTCGTGACAGTAACTTTTTATCGCGAATCAGTTTGTCGATAACCTTAACTGAAACGAAATGTATTAACAGAACCTTATAATTTATTTATTTTATTTTTATTTTTTATTATAAAAGTATTACAATGAGCGGACATAATGCCAAATGGCATTTTCTACCAGTCAACCCAGGTGATGATAAAAAGTTGAGGTACGCATCTAATTAAATTAATTTGTAAAAAAAACGAGGTCAAAATATAATGTTATATATTATATAATGTCGTAGATAACTAAATACATAAATACATATAATATGGACATACATACACTTGAAAAGTTATAATGTTCATTGTTACATAAATAATGTATGAGTAATTCTAAAATTTATTTTATTTGCGTTACGTATACTTATGATAATTTGATGTTTTTATAAGACATAAAATTTGAAGTGGTCGAAAAGTACTTCAAGCAGCGTATTTATAAACAATAAAAGGAATGATAAAAAAAAGCGGTGATACCTATTTAATTCCGTGATTTCAAATTCCGCCTCTCACTCCGGAGGTCCGGGTTCAAATCCTAGTATTGCGTTTGATGGTTAAAATCTCACTTGCTATAATGGTGAAGGAAAACATCGTGAAACCTGCACAGCTTAGGGGTAAAAACAAAATGTTTTCTAAGGGCCTGTGAAATCATCGCACAGTGAAACAATAAAAGGGTCGGAAATAAAGTAATTAAATAAAGTAATTATACTTCGTCCTGTACTTATGTATATGTTAAAATTATATTAAAATGTTAATTGACTGCCTCGTTGGTCGTATTGGTTGCTAGTGCGACTGCCGAACAGGAGGTACTGGGTTCGATTCCTGGGTCGGGCACTACTAAATTTTCTAATTGAGATTTTCTACACTACTACACGGTGTATGGCAATAGGCTCACCACCTATTCCATAGTGGGACGTAAACGTAACTGGTGAAACGTGGCAGTGTTCTACATTCCTCTGCCAATCTCTTCGGGAATTACAGGCATTGTGTTACGTTAAATTATAATGTGCTTTTAAAATCCATGAAAATGTTTGTAATCTAGTATTGAAACGTACATAATTATGGCAGTAGATGCTCAGTGCCTACCCCGCATGGAACCTGGTGTGAAGGTATATTATAATACAAAACTGATTAATATTATTTTGGTACGGAGCATAGCTATCTGTAGCTAAGTGTCTTCGACCTCTATTTTAATTCAAGGTAACATTCACTTACATCAATCGCCCATATTGCAAACTTTTCCGCAATTGGCGCCAAAACACTCGCAATGACACATGTCAAAGAGCGACTACCATTTTGGAGGCAAATGCATTGGTTATTCAGCTTGTACATAGTTACGATACTTTTGCCAACCGAGACGAATACGTTAGGCGCGGGCTGCATCGCAAGTGAAAAAACACACATATTATTACAAAAACTTCATCCAATTTCGATCTCTATGCCTTTGAAATAAAAGTGCATTTGCCTTTTTTTAAGTCTGTCTAGCAAGCTTAGGACACGCATCGGCATTGCTTCAATGTTGGTTGGTTCTAGATATGTCAAGGACTATTTGCAAATGTAAACTTTCTTACAATTCTGTGTCATTATGTTAAGGAGCTTTGAAGGGATTACCAACATAAAACAAACTTTTTGTACTTAGTTAATCGCCAAGAAGGTTCACCGTGTTTAACTTAAATGTGCTAAATAAATAATTCCAGGAATAAGTTGGCTTGGTAAAAAGAAATTTTATTACCTTATAAAAGACTTCAACGCGTTTTATTATTAGTAATATAGGGAAGTATTTTTGTAAAAGATAATAAAGTAATTATAAACGTCTAGATCGAAATATTTAACTTTTGTAACTAAGAACTTCTATATAAATTTATGCAATTGAGTACAATTTATTTGCCTCATTTATCCACCAATAATAAAATATTATTCATTTTTTTAACAATGAATTTCCGATAATAGCACGGTATTTTGACTTGTGGCCAATAGACAGCAATAGCTCTTATTCCATGATATATTTAATACAACTGATGAAAACTGAGAGTTCTATACTTCTCTGTCTGCCTGTTCATAAATTGAAGATTATAATGATATGTTTTAAACAAAAATAACGACGGAATAATTCAGACTCTAGACAGCATGTAGTTGCGTATTCTGTAATTCTTAATCGACATTACATAAGATATAAGACATTACATATAACCACCCGAGTGTATAGTAGGCAACATCTTTTATTCTGTTTTGTTTTTAGATCGCGCAATGTGTGCTCATACTCGTAAAGGCTACCATATTAGATCCGTTTACATAACATGTTTTTAATAATTTAAAACTATGCTTACAATGTTATTAAATCATTTAATTAATTAATTATTCCATATTTTATATTAATTATTAATATAATTGATTAATTATTACATATTTTATTAATTTAATTGATTAATTATTACGTATTTCATTAATTTGATTGATTAATTATTACATATTTAATTAGTTTAATTGATTAATTATTACATATTATAAGGAATTGAAACATACTTGAAATACCTAGTATTTCTTAACGTTTTACATTTTAACGCAACGCAAATACGCAATAAATAATCATTGGATTCCGCTTATTTTAAATCGTCGAATTGAAATTAATTGTATATAATAAAATAAGCATTTAACGAGACGAACTGAAACAATATATTTAATGATATAGGTATATATAAAGATGCGCCCATAGCCCAGATGTGGTTGCAGTTCAGTTGAGCAACCCCTGGGACAGTCGACATTACATAAACCTCTTGGGAGTCCTTAAAAAAGATATAAGTAGTAACATCTGACTTATGTAGTAACCAGTACCAGTAGCCCCGCCAATGCTCATTACCACATGCCTGACGGCCCCCAGAAATGTGGGAAAGACCTATGGCCAACAGTGGGACCTAGAAAGACTGACAAGTAAAAGACATATCTCCCAGACGTTTACTCGAATACCCTGTGAAGAAAAACCCATTCTACAACCACAAGACAATATATTACATGCATCGCCGCACTAAACTACAGCTCGGTGCGCCCCAGAAACAAATACGCCCAGTTTTATATGTATTTATTATACACTACAAATAAAACGTACGATCACATCGACACACGCAATCGGATAGGTACATGCTCATTAATAGTTAAGGGGTGACAGTGATACCCAAGCGTTAAGAAAGAATAAGAATAACGGGTTGATATCTAGGCGCGCACCTTTTTTCACAGCACTACATGTGTTTTTAGGATACTATTTTTCTTTGTAACTGTAAATAAAATCATTAGGAGGAAAACTTAGAACCTTAGAATGCTCCATAATTCTTGGAAAGGTGCGAAGTCTGAACTAGCCTGCGTGGCAACCTATGACCTTAAATTAATTCATTTTGAGAGAAGGACTATAAAGAGCAGTGGAACAAAAATATAAAAATGTTCCCGCTGTCCGTCCAAGATGTTGAATCAAAAAAGTAACAGAAAATATTGCAAAAACAAAATGTTGCTTTTCATTAGCATTTTGCTACAATCGCAGTCCGAGATGTGGGAACGTTGGATGAAGCGTAATTAGTTGTATTACGAGTTATGAGTGGTATGTTCTTATTTGGAAAAATTCCATTCCAATGGCCCGAGACTGCCGTAATAATAGCATCTGGAATTATACTTTTTAAAGTTTTGCACTAGAGAAGAAACTAAGTTTCTTGTTCACACGTATTTATAATTAGATATTTTGTGCTTTGTGTGCTTTTCCGACCCTGTAAGAGATTTACCTTGATGTATTGTTATACCTAATATTAACAATATTTCAAAAATTAAAAGCGAACTTAAATAATTGTTCTTCCACACAGTATCTAATATTATTTCTTATTTGTGTCACTTTAGAAAAACATCGCTCAACCATGTGATCTCAAAGTCGTTATAATAACGTTTCAATGCTGCACGCGAATGTTCAATAAAGTATTATTTATGTAACCGCGAACCACGTTTGCGAATAAAATCCTTTTCTATTTCGAAACGTCAGTCATTTTAAGCGATTAAAACAATATCGATCTGTCACCATGCCATCACAACACGTAGATACAAAAAACCGTTTACCATGTTGAATAACTTCAAGTATTAATAACAAAGGCACCAGCCGAAAAAATGTTTGTGAAGAACAGCAAAACGTAAATCAAACCGCCAACATAGAAACATGTTAACATGAATGAACCGGACACTTGTGTCAAATGCACACTAAAACCAGTTAAACCACCGAAGGTCGAAAATAAAAAATTTGTGAGCAAAGTTAAAAACCTAATCTGCAAAAGGCCAAAAGCGAAGGGCGGTGGCAAATGGTCGGAGGTTCTGCTGTGCGACATTCTGACGTGGGTCGGCGGCCTAGTCGTCGCCGCGATCATCCTCCGGTCGCTCTACCTCTTGTATTGTCAACCCGAAGGCGCCTGAGAGCATACGTAAGTAATATAACATCACGTCTGTATTTCCCCGGAGGAGCAAGCAGAGGTGTGTAGAATTAGAATAGACGGATAACCCGCATGCCCAGCGTGGGGATTATGGGAATAGCCCTTACAGGAGAAGCCTATATCTAGCTAGCATCATTGCTATAAGCTAATAGTGATGATGATGATGATCACGATGGCTGAATTTTTTGAAATGCATTACTATTATTATTATTGTGAATCGTAACGAAAGTTGACAACACTCACAAATGTATTGTGACACATGTATTCTTAAATGACTGCCTTTTAACAGTTACATTTGAAAGGTTGTTACTGCAATAAAGACTAAATCTCATTTACACAGACCTTGTCTATAACCAGTCCGTCCAATAAATCTACTGAAAGTATAATCCTTCAAACCACTTGAAAACTTTATTGATCCCTTTCTTATTATAAGTAGTCAAAGTCAATACATGTTCAAGTTTTTTCAATTTAACACATCATTCTCTATTCGTGCTAAAGAATGAACTCGGCGATAAAAAAATTATTATTATTGTAATTTAATCACACCAGCTACCTTACGGGGTGGGCAGAGAACACCAAGTAGCAAATGCCTTTATCCATACAGAATTGTTGTGTTTACTCTATATCCAAAACTCAGAGTCACCCTTTTCCAAACAGTCAGTATCTAATGTATTCGGTCAGGATAGGTGAGTCGCGGCCTCTTCGACACATGCATGATTGAAATAAAGAGAAAATATTTCCTTACAGAGAATATAATTCTTTTTCAAACGCAATGCCCTTTACAAAGAACGAAGCCAACTAGTCTAGATGTTTGACCAAACGATAAAAGATATCCCGTGCCGTGTGAAAAGAACAAAAGGTCCAAAGACACCGAAAGTGAAGGTGAAACCGGAGAAGAAAGAGAAATTGAAGAGTTTGAATTCCAACGTTGATGACCAGCTGTGCCGCATCGCGCTGTGGACCGCAGGTTTACTTATATTGCTGATCTTTCTCAGGATGTTGTACTTGGAATACGAGAGAGAAGACAGCTGCATATGGAACCTTGTATGTTTCTTTCGCGGGTAATTCGCATTGAATTTATTTCTCATTTAATATGCCTTTAATGCAAATTTTAGTTTAAACAAAATGGTAGTTTCAAATGGCCTTTTGAGTTGTAATTTTTTGTATACATTTATGCTGGATGAACATTCTGATCAAGATTTTTTCTCGGAAGCACTTTTCGCAAACCCTATGTCCGTCAATAAAAAGTAATTTATCAACTAAAACATTCTAATCAAATCGTCACTAAAAAGCTCGCTATTATCATTCATACGGAGTAACTTCCGTCTTTTTTAAAAATCAGTTACTGATATTTACCACTTGATACTGTTGTAATACCATTTATTAACACTGCTACATTAATATTCTCTGATCTAACCACTAAGTTTCACTAAGTTTCACCTTGCCTTTGCACTCCAATCAGAAATAAAGCGTTTCTTTTATTTCAGGTAAACACTTGTCCGTGTGACGAAGACTCCGCCTAATATCTGATATACCGGCAGCCTGATAGCCATTTCTTTGATTTGTAATAAGTAAATACCTACGAATTCACCGTCAACTGACGAAACTCGAGAATTTATTATTTCGTTAAAGAAAAAAAAATGCATCCTAACTCGTTGCAACTACTAACGCAAAGCAAGTGTATTTTGAAAGTACAATTATTTGTCAACGCACTGGTAACAGTAACATTTAAACACTTTTGAAAATCGAAACCGGAAGTCATTTTTTTTCTATATAACATATTTTACTTTATTCAAATGGACTGATTAAACTGAAATTAAGACTGAAAACTTCTATTATTTTTTTAATATATAATTTATTGTAACGTACGTTCGATGTGTGTATGTTGTTTACCATTATTAAAAAAAAAAGTAACTTCACGCCTGTAATCCCCGAAGAGGCAGGCAGAGAAATGTAGAACATTCCCACGATTCACCAGTTACTTTTAAGTCCCACGATGGAATAGGTGGTGAGCCTATTGCCATATA
>DWDW01001173.1:0-12204 GCA_018245635.1 Mimoniades versicolor eupheme
AACCGGTGAGACGTAGGAGTGTTCTGCATTCCTCTGCCTACCTCTTCGGGGATTACAGGCGTGAAGTTACGTAATATTATACTATTTTCAAAATAAGTTTCAATGTTTATGTTAATAATTTATGCCATCTTGTTACATTATTACCAAATTATCACGCGTTTTTTAGTCTAGTGGGTAGGCGTTTTAAGCAAAAATGAACGTTGTAGGCCACGAAGGTGAAATGAAATGACCACAATAATTTTATATTTCTACTACACGTATATGGTATTTATCTATTAATAAACGTCTTACGTTAGTTATTAACCTGTACATACAATGGTTCAACTATATTCTTGACATGTCTTTAATTTATATAGATAATTAAATATGATTAATTTATATACCATAATTTATTAATTCTTCCCGGAATACTCTACATTACCTTATTTAATTCTTCACCCCTTGTATCCGTTTTAGTTGTTGATTCAAGATACATATTTTCAACAATTAGTGAGCGTAACGTACATACTAATTATATACATAAGAGTACATACCTATATACGTACATACATAAATTAACATAGTAACAATAAGGGCCGTTTGTATTTATAATAGGATGAATTACATTATAAGTACTGCTTATTGCGTATTTAATTACATACCAAAATCATCATTTTCATTATCATCAATCTCTTTCAGCCCACTGTTGGGCAAAGGCTTCCTCTAGAGGACAAAGCACGTTGGTGTTCTTTAGATTAGTTGATGATGATGATGATGATGATAAATGCGCTATTTAAAAACCATATTACAAATAATTACAAACTGTCATTGCAGTAAAACACTATATATTATTGCTCTTGTCTTATGGCATAATTTTGCTTGGCACCGATATTAGTGATGATTCCGGTGCTTTGTGATTTTTATGTTCAGTTAGCGTACTCAATAACCGTGTAATAAAGCGAAAATTTTTGAAATTTCCAAACTATGCCCGAGTTCACACGTCCGCTTTTAATGTATTAAAACTCGGGCCAGCGGCGGCATGTGTTAGGAATTTTGCGGAAATTCAATAAAGTGCATAGTGGGGCCTGTTTCGCATTGTTCCTTTGTATTTGGTTCGGCGTGAGTGTGAGCGGGACTGCTATAACATTGATATGCTTTATGTTCAGCGTTGTTTTTCAGCGTCTGTTTTCAGGCAGGTATACCTAAGGATCCTTCAAAGCGAGGGCTAATAGGCTTTTTCTAGGCACTAGTGGTCTACTTTAGAACGCATCTAACTCTTTCTTTCAAGCGGGATCGCTACCAAATGCTAGCCTATCTTGTAATAAAAAAACAAGATATTGCAATAAAAATCATTTCTCTTCAGATGTATTAAGACTCGTTCAAAATTTTGTATTTTAAGAATCAATATATGTTCTTGATTCCACTCATGTCAGTCAGCGATCTTTAGGAGTTCATATTATATTAAGAGATTATTTTGTTAAAATAGTTCTGATTTGTGAACTTATATGTATTATCCACTTAAACTAAACCAACATTTGAAATAGTCAGCACTAGTTAATGTTTCAGGTCGAGAATAGGTCTGATATTATAGATCTAATCACGCTCGGTTGTTACTATAATATTTTCTGGACTATGCGCCAGAGTAGACTACATTTCGTTTATAATGTTTCTTCTTTATTCCATCCCTGGCCCTATTTAAGTACAAACTTATCATGATACTCAAGATCGATATATTTGAACTGTAATCTCCAATGGGTGAGAATGTGTTTACTCTATATTTCGGTGCAGATCAAAGGAAGAGGAAAATCAAATTATTTTTATATTTATTCCTCCACATGAGCCATCTTCACGTGTTCATATTAAAATTGTAACCGATAACAGAGACGTGTATCAAAACATTCTAATAATATGTATATCGTGATAGTGTAATTTGTATTGAATGAATGAATTATCGCGATAGTGTAATTTGTATTGAAGGAATGAAATATCGCGATAGTGTAATTTGTATTGAATGAATGAAATATCGTGATAGTTTAATTTGTATTGAATGAATGAAATAACTCGCACGGAGCCCCCAGCACGCTCACACATGCTCCCAACCACAAAAGCTATTTTAATTAACAATGACACTGAAATTTTCTTTATCACAGACAAAAGCACACACCGATATGTGTAATTGAAGAGAACTAATTGGCAAAATAAGTTTTAAACAACCTCCTCGGATTCGTTATCCTACTCGGATATGAACGAAGAGGAAATGAAAATGCAATCCAGTTAATGTTGCTGCAGCTTATTGATATTTGCATCAAATAAGTCTAAGAATTCAATGTTTGTTGGGGAATTCTCGCTGAGGTGTATATAACCGCCAGTCAGCGATGACACCAGTTTTGTGAACGACAAACAGTTAATTCAGTGGATATGTGTCAGAGTATCGACATGTGCTCGGTATAATGGCAATAGGCTCACCACATATTCCATAGTGGGACTTAAAAGTAACTGATGAAACGTGGAAGTGCTCTACATTCCTCTGCCTACCTCATCGGGGATTATAGGCGTGATGTTACTTATTTTTATAAACAGTTAATCTATCGTATTTGCAAATAATCGTTTTTATCAAAATAAAAACGATTATTTGCAAATACGATAGATTAGGCAGTAGCAATCAAAATTGCTACTGGTTGATTTTTTATAATAAATATAACCAATTTAATAAATGTTTCTTGTTACCCTTTATTATTATATCTTCACGTCAATTTTCTTACCGGGTAGGCAGAGAGCACTGAATGTCAAACGTCTCTCTTCTTACAAATCTGATTACATTTTTCTTATATATATTTTCATGGACAAATTCACCATTTATCACTCATTTGAAACGGAAACGGAATTTTTAATATATGTAATTGATATGAAAATTAAACAAAGCGATTTTTAAACATCAACAATGGTTATTTAATTAACTGACTGTTTCACAAGCAACAACCTGAAACGAATCAATATGACATTATGATTTTACATTGGCACCGTCAACATGAAAGGGTAAAACAAATAAAGCGGTCGGGCACTCACTGTTCAATTTGTACCGAGGAGGGGAAAATCCACTGTCGTTATGAAGTTGCAAGAGAATTTCAGCGATTTATGAATAATACGAGTATCGTGCGTAATGATGTTTTATTGAACAACGGCGGACCTATTACCCGTTTTTAATCCCCATATAGATTAACAATGCGTATAAATGAAGTCGATTTGTCATGATTTACAAACGGGTGCGAGGGTTGAAAGGGAAGCGAAGGAGTACACACAGAGCTAATGTGTTTGTTTTATGGGAAACTAAGAAAGAAGGAAACAGAAGTAGAGAAAAGGAGAGAATAGAAGGTGAAGAGGACCAAAACAGAATCATATTAGAAGATAAAGCACGGTTACATTGAGGTGGAAAGTTATCGTGTGGACATTCTACTCATTTGCTATGTATAGGAGTTGTCGTCGTTCTGGTTGACGATGATACTTTACGTAAATTTTGTGCATAGTATATAGATGATGGTATATAGATGATAGCATATAGATGATGGTATATAGATGATAGTATATAGATGACAGCATATAGATGGTCGTATATAGATGGTAGTATATAGATGATAGTATATAGATAGTAGTATATAGTAGATGGTAGTGTATAGATGGTAGTATATAGATGATAGTATATAGATGGTAGTATATAGATGATAGTATATAGATGGTAGTATATAGATGATAGTACACAGATGGTAGTATATAGATGGTAGTATATAGATGATAGTATATAGATATAGTATATAGATATAGTATATAGATATAGTATATCGATGGTAGTATATAGATGATAGTATATAGATGATAGTATATAGATGATAGTATATAGATGATAGTATATACGATAGATGATAGTATATAGATGATAGTATATACGATAGATGATAGTATATAGATGGTAGTATATAGTCGAGTGCGGACGTTGTATGGACGGACTATGTAATGAAGTCTCTCTAACAGCTCTACACTTGTACCATTCAAGGTACACGATAATTTCGTTTCCATTTGAAATCTACGTTCGTTTTGGGATTTACCGCGAATATGGCATACGTTTAATTTGAAAATATGAGAATTATGGTTTAATTGGCGTTGTAGCATTCGGTATTGGACGAAGTAAGGTTTGTCTGTGAGCTGTTTGTTTACTAACACTTTATGCTGAAGAGCTCTTCATACGCCGTCTTGCGGCATGTATGTATATTCAAATAACAATACTCCTATATTATTAATAAGTACTTATATATTTTATGTATTACATCATTATTTCTTTAAATAGTAATGAACTTTACTCTGTACTCGGATAAGTAACTATACAATAACAATTGATGGCGATTATAAACTTACAAGAAAGCTTTTAACTTCATTTATAAAATAAGTTATACTGTAACTAGTAGCTTATATGTATTAATAAAATACAATATCGTTTACATATAATAGTTTGTATTAAAGTGTCAAAGCGATAATGTTATTCGTTTCGAAATTGGTCATATACATAATTGTATGTGAATTACATCTCATGCCTCGGGTGTAATTACTAAGTTCTGGATATCAGGCTATGTCCCGTCGAAAATAAAACACCCAACTCGACATAAATAGGGGCCATGTAAGTCTAGATAAATTCAGTATTAACGCGTTTGTTCGCCATTAAATATAAGCGCAAAATATTTAAATTCGTAATCCCTGTTATCTTTCGAAACTTCTTTTATCTATGGACGATATGTACGTGTATGTTTGTGTGTAACAGGATTAATACTCGTATAAATAAAATTTGTTTGTATGTGTGACCTCAGTTGGTATGAGTAGTTAATGGGATTTGTGTGTTTGTGATAAATTGTGAGAATTTTAAACGTACTCGTATCTGTACCTTAAAGATTTTCGTTCAATATTAATAAAATTTAACACTGTGACCTCATATAAACTTGAGCAAAGGTTGTATCCAGTTTTTATTTCTTATTTTATTGACCCATTCAAGTCTCGCTTGATTTATATGGGAGTAGTTAAGTTAGAAACTTAAATGCATACTTAAGTAATACAGGTATGTGGAAGACGCGGTCACTTGATGGCTTATAAAAAGTGACCTAAGTTCGAGTGGTTGCAAATGCCATATGTTTGCCATATGCCAGAGATATTTGGCACTGGGTGCCTCCTGCCTATACCGTAAGGGACTTGGCCTAGTGGTATAATAATAAAAAATAGAAGCATACATAAAACTTATACAATGCGTTATTATTTACAGTTGTATTGGTAATTCACATTTTTACGCTCCCCGTAAAAATATAATTACAGTACTTATATTACGTCTGTCATAAATCAGCAAATGTAACTTAATTACAGAGCCGTTATTTAATTTCGTATTATGAGTATGAATTCCACTTTACGAGCGCTGTTTTAATGTTGTTTAATTTTCTACGAAATAAATTCGCCACCAGGAATATATTACATATGTACTATGTGTATTATTAGGAATAACTGCTAGAGTTACTACGGGTTTGATGGAACTATTCCAAAGAAAGAAAAAATATATAACTTATTTTAGAATAAAATTGATCATCATTCACTTGAACGGTGAAGATACAATACGTTACATTACATAACAACATCACGCCTGTAACTGAAGAGGAGTGTAGCACACTCCCACGTTTCACCAGTTACATATACGTCCCCTATGGAATAGGTGCTAAGTATATTGCCATATACTGGGCACAATCCAGACTTCGAGTCACCATTATAATGTCTAATTAAGAAAAATCTAACAGTGCCCGACCTGAGATTTGAACCCGGGACTTCTCGTTCGGCAATCGCGCTTACAACCAACACCACCAAGAGGCAGTGAATCAAATAAAAACAATAATGAAATAAAAATACAAACATTTCAAAAATATAGGTGGTAAGTAGGTACTTGTATGTATATTGTGAAATGGATAAATTATCTAAAAAAGACATTAAGCTTTGTAGTTAACATTACCATAAAAAATAATACTCGTTTCCGATTACTCTCCCACCGAAATATTAACTCCTGAACTATTCGAGATATCTCCGAAACAAAAGCTGAGTTGGTACCCTAAAATTCTGTAAGTTTCCTTAAGCCTCAAAGTTGGTTCGCTGAATTGTTTTCAACAGATAAACGCGTATTATTCGAATATAAATCTATTTATTTACCCACAAGATTACACTGAAACTACTTCAGCATGTTTGCATAATATAATACTCTCCACAAGTGTGTAAAGCGCCTTCTAACGTCTTTCTGACATCGCTTGATAAGCAGGCGTTCAGAAACAGATCAATATCATTAGTTTCCGGTTCATGGAATACGAAATTTCGTAGATATTACAAGAAGTTTTTTTCTTCTTCTTCTTATATGAAGGTTGGCTATTAGCTTCTTACTGACTCCTTTGTTTTTAGCTCTGCGAAATAGCTCAGCGGCGCTGGCTATTCCCGTCCACTCTCGGATGTTCCTTAACCACGTAAATCAAGTTTTTATTATATGAATAATATTAAAATATTTTTTTTGCAATATTATCAGTATTAATAATATTCAAGTACCTACTTTTGAATAATACCATGACAATGCTATTACTATCGACAGTATTCAAGTAGTTTTGTTAAATACTATCACTATCGAGTGTCCAAGTAAACGTAAATGTAATATCACGTCTATAATCCCCGAAGAGGTAGGCAGAGGAATGTAGGACGTAGAATGTAGAATGTCCGGTGTATGGCCATAGCCTCACTACCCATTGCATAGTGGGACGAAAACGTAACTGGTGAATCGCGGGAGAGTGTTCCAGTAATTTCTTTAAATACTATGAGTATCATCAATATTCAAGTAGTTGGGTTAAACACTATCTCCATTGAAAATATTCAAGAAGTTTCGTTAAATATTAAGAGTACCAACAATATTTAAGTAATTTTGTTAAACACTTAAATATCACTATTGACATTCAAATAGTTTTGACAAAAACTACCCTTGTCATAATACGAGTAACCCGCCCAGGTTAACTTTATATGCAAAAATAATACTTCTGTGATGAAAAGCAATACAGGAATACTTAATAAAATATCTTACGTTCTTTAAATTACATTTGTAATGTAATCAATATTTAGCGCTTTTAAAGCTAACATTAATACATAGACAGAGTGACTTATGTAATATTAAAATGGACGACGACTCCTCGAAGGTCCTAATATTACGAGCTGATTGTAAATTAAGTAATGAAACCAAAGCCAACGTGAGGGGAATGAAACCGTAGGGCATAGTTTAATAACGTAAAAGTTTATGGATCGTTTATAATTTACTGTTACTGCGCCATAAATTTTTATTTATACGGAAATAATTTTGTTGCCATTAAAGCCAATGAGAAGTTTATTCCTTCTGGTTACCTGAACGATTGATTTTTATCTTTCAATGCGTTTTGATTCTAAGGAGATAGGGTTGTTTGAGCATATTTTGTGCCTTTTTCGTGCAACTTGAAGTATTTGATTATTTCGACTATGAAGCACCAATAGCGTACAATTTTTAGTGAAGGAATAATGGACATGGTTGGCATTCACAATCGCTTTGATATTTAAGGACATAATTATGTGTTATGTAAATGGTGTAATACTCCTTATCCAATGGTGAGATTTGAATTTAAAAAAAATATATATTGAGCGAGGAAACTAATCTTAGCATTTGATTTCATTTCATTCCCGGTCGCGGTTGTTTGTTTAATGTTTTGTTTTGGCTGTTAATTTAATGTTTTTGGCACTATATATTTTTTATTTATTATCTGGGCTATTTATATACCTGAATTATTTACGCATGTGCCAATAAATACAAAGACGAAAGAAACAAAAATTTAAGATCAATAATAGCATAGACATGAATACATATTATGTTGTTTTTCTTTAACTACCCTCTTCTTATTCCCATCAATATGATACCGTAAAATACGATTTATAAGGTTCCATGGATTTTAGTACCCATTTTTAATCTGGCAACAATGTTGATAAGATTCGATAATAAAATTGAATATATATAAAATACATTGTGAGCAATATATATTATAAATGATGCCGTGATGGGTATCGTGCCAATATCTGTGCGTGTATTGAATAAGGCCTCGGGCTAAATCGCCACTACGAAGCGCGAACAATCCAGTACAAATTATTGCCTCGAGTTTTGAGGCAACATTTATATGTTTCTATGACATATTAATTTGGGCTTAATAATTTAAATTTCTTATTACGATATGCTTAGGAATCTTTTTGTCCACGCTAGTTCGTGGATATTGTTGAAATTAATCGAATAATACATATATAATATATTATGATTATGTGATTATTACTATCTTTAAACAATGCCTAGAAACATAAATAGTAAAATGTTTATAATTAATTTCGTAGTTAATGTAGACTCTGTAGATTATTTCCTTCTTTCTTAAATATTTTCCTATGTATTAACTGTAATTTCCTATGTATTAATTGTAATTTCCTATGTATTAATTGTAATTACCTATGTATTAATTGTAATTTTCAGTACTTCGATAGGTATACATAAATGTTGGTCATTAATTTCGTTTCAAAAATGGGTAAGACTACGAAAAGTTATTGAAATTTTTCGGGATATATGGATTTATTTGTTCATTATATTTATTTTCTGCACCAAATCCATTCCGCACTGTATATTATAATTTATTATTTAAATATTCATTCACACATATGTCATGATGTTTTTTTTATGATAAATACAGTCATCTTTAATAAACATCTACATATTTACACAAATGCTTTCTAGTTCTGTTACAAGTGGCAGCGTTTTAGCATCTTAGGCACGTTCTTACAACGCTCAAAAGAATGTTCTTAATTCTGGAAACAAAGACTTTTTAGGTCAAAGTCGAGCGAAAGTATGTCATTCTTTTGTCAAAGTATGAAGTTCATTGACTTAACAGAACGTTTTGTTACTTAATGGTACTCTACACATGATGTTGGATGTGATGTAAAATAAATATCTTGGTACCACTCCACAGAAGGCCATGTGATCCCAATGAAAGCAGAGTTTTTGATATTGTAAGGTACACAAGTAGACACACCACACATAAATCTGTCTCGAGTGCGTATCGAATTCAGGACCTTCGGCGCTGCGGTCAGATATAGTAGCCATTGACTAACAGACCCGTTAAAAAATATTTATATTAAACAGTTTAACTAACCTATAAATAAACATACAATATTAACAGTTCTTTAACTACTCGTAATTGAAACGCTTAATGCAATTAATTAGTTTTACGAATACAGTATTAAAATATATTGCTGTGTCCCATTAAGGGAAATAATTCTTAACGTTTAATGTTCTTGAAGAGGTTTTTATTTGTTCCGAGCTACGCCACAAGAAATAGCTAGATTCAGACGTAATGGCTAGTCGGGGAGGCGTCGACGAGAGAAGCTTTCTTTGTGTTATGGTCTTTAACGTCTGATGGATGGATCGTTCCATCCAATCAGTTCATGTTGTTAAAAGTAGGTCTTGTTAGTATATCGATATTGTTATTTCTTAAGTCATATACTTTTCATGGTATAGCGGTGTGTAGATATTGTTATAGGGCGCTTGTAGGAATAGCAATTTTGCACTAACGCTCTCAAGTGACAATATACAAACAAAGTAACGTTCTTTTACAACAATAATTCTGCGGTATTAAAAGTCTATGTTGTGTGTAAGAAAATTACAGAGATACAGGCGACCATTACGCAATCAAGAAGCAGTTGGGATCGCGTGGTAAACTATCATTTGCGGCCACAAATCACTCCCACGCAAGATTTATAACCATCGCTGTACAATTGTGGTGACCACTTCATTCTTTAATTACAACCGTCTATTAATCGTTGACGTGGTCATTTAAATGTGGGAGTTTGGATATTTCTAAGTGACACCACTTGATTTAAATTGTGCTTCTTCGAATTAATTCGATTTCTACTTAATTTCGGTGCATTATACACACATGTAGCTTTGCTAGGGTGTGGACTATAATATACATAACTTAATTAATTACTTAGGTAATTCCTTCAGATGTAGGCAGATAAGTGTATTATACTTCTACGTTTATGCCCTTTAAAAGTGAACTTAATTTTACCACACAGTGTACTATTTGCTTACATTCTTTAATTTGTGTTACATTAAGAATTATAATAGGCCTGCGTGTCTTCATAACACTTTCCCATTACACGTACACTCATATCATTATTTTGAAAATTTAAACATTCCAATTTATGTTACTTAGAAACACACGTTTACTGATAAAGTCATAATAAATAATCAGAAGACCAATATTTCAACGAAGAGCAAAAACAACATATTGAGAATAGAAATAGAAATAGAAAAAACTTTTATTCCATCTATATATGTAGTTACATATTTTACATAACAAATAAAAGAGATATAAGTAAAACGATGGAAAGGGCACGCACTCAGTCTTTGCCGTGGGTGGCCAAGCGTATCCCACGACTACTGATTTAACTACTATTGAAACAAAAATTATATTGAAATCACCATAAACGTTAGAATATGCTTTAATACCACTTGTTACTTACTTCTTAACAGTACGTTAACTAAGCGGCTACTGGATGGACAGGTTCATTCAAAATGTTATCACGAGGATCAAGATTGAGTGGAGTCGTGGCAAGCGATTTTAAGAGGAAACCGTTTCATTAGCATGAAGGGTTTCCATTCAACTACGCTATTTCAATTCATACAATGACCACTACAGTGTAACAAAAGCACACCGTGTGTAGTTAGACTTCGAACGCTCTTTTTTATGTGACAGATTTGTCACGAAACTTAAAGCAATAGACTATTCCATTGTAGAATATAAGCGTAACTGGTGAAACGTGGGAGTTTAGTACACTCCTCTGCCCACCTCTTAGGGGATTACAAGCGTGTTGTTACGAACGTTGTTTCGTACTATACATTGTTTCTGATACTATTGCTAATATTGTATGTTCATAATTGGAATAACTGGAAGTAAATCGTAGACGAGAGTTTTATTAGAAATACATATTAATCAGCATTTTATTTTAATTAAATATATTAGCACACACGCACACACATATATTTACACACAAGATCTACAAAATTGAGCCCATGTTAGTACTTTTTCATAAAGTTATGATAACAATTAAGCTACAAAAAAATTAAATCTGGACACGAAAACATGGACATTCCGAGCTATCCAAGGGCCTTCTTTCATGAGATCCTTTCATTGCTGATTGCACCAAGATTCAATAGAAACTAATCGGCGTTCCCGATAAAACACGCGCGATAGAAGCCTGTACACAATTTAATCATAAAACGAATGTCTTAATTAAACGAAAATATTCGAATGGAGATATGATCGGAATTAATAAAGTTTATTCGTTTGTTGATAAATTACAAACGGAATAGCTCTAGGCGAGATTTTTATAGCAACGAATTAGATACGTGTGCAGGTTGTGTGGTAATGTAATTTTTGTTTATTGGCTTCGCACGAAATCATTTCTAGTTTTTATTACATACAGTGTCGTATTTTATTTTCTATTTTACTATATTTTTTTAAATTACGGAATTGGCGTGTTAGTTCGGTTGTTTGTTAGCCTGATTATTTGTACGTGTATGACAGTGTATGACGGTACAGATCGTGACGTTATCGTGACAGCTTGGTCAGTTAGTGATTGTACCTGTTAATAGTGTGTGACAATGCGTCTCTTGTAACTTCTATTCTTTTGTACTACAAGAACAACTGCGTAACAGTGCATGATGTTATGATATGTTAAAATGTCGTTTAAAAATAAATTAACCGTAAAGCATTAAATCGACCTAATATTTAGTTAATTAAAAAGCCAATTGTATTTAGAAATGAAATCCTCTTTCTAGACATGTCACCGCCATAAACCCTATAATAAAGTATACCTAGTCGTAACTTGAGAAAATGACGAATCTCAGGAGATTCTCATAGGTTAGATAAGATAATAAGGCAGACATTGGACCCTCAAAATTGGGTCCTTCGTTCGCAAGGAAATTGGAGCAAAGCCCGTTCTGACCTCCATCGTACCTCTGTTCTAGAGCTATCATTTTACCCTTCACGCCTGTAATCCCCGAAGAGGTAGGCAGAGGAATGTAGAACATTCCCACGTTTCACCAGTTACTTTTAAGTC
>DWDW01001174.1:0-12197 GCA_018245635.1 Mimoniades versicolor eupheme
GCGCGACAGGTATGTAAGGATAAAAATATTAGGCATTCGGTCTCTACCCCGTGAGGAACCTGGCGTGAAGATATGTATGTATGTACTCTTCGTTTCCTAAAAGAATACCCGTCTCTAACATTTAAACGAGTAGTGTTGCTTTTGTTGTTGGTGGAGAAGATGATCGTGATGTCGTATACATATGAAACAAACAATACCTTATAGCCTTCAAAGTAAAAGGAAATACGTCCAACTGTATAATATTTCTCGAGTACATTTTGTGAAGAGCTAGATCAGACGCTTCTAGTTGATGGGCCAGCTTGCGTTTCGTTAGTGCTTTGGCGTCTTCTAGCTCCTTCTCTTGGACAACTAACGGCCGAGGATCGAGGGTGACGTCGATTTGTTGGGAAACCGGCAGATTACGATTTCTGGGACAGAATGTTTCATGAATAACAATAGTCTGCTATGTAATTTTTATAGTAACTATATTGTATTACGCATTTTTAGTAATTATACTCTTACGCTTTAATTAGCTTGCTGTACTCAGCGGTTAGTTCAGCCAGCTGGTCGCGAACTTTCTTCTTGTGTGCGTTGGCAATGCTCATCATCTTGTCGTATTCCTCTTTTTGCTTCAGTTGCTCATGCGACATAAGTTCCCCGTCTAGAGTACTAGGCTCTCTTATTTTTTCAACTTTCTATGTAACGTGAAAACAATTGTGATCGTCCATTTAATGTATAGGTATTTAAATACAACATTTTTGGCATTCTATGAGCATTAATTTCATTACAACAGATTAAATATGTCCGATTAACTTACTGGCAATTCCAAATGCGATGGTACGCGAGGTTTGGTGATGAGCGGTTCGGTAAAATTGATGACGTATGAAAATATGTTACCATCAGCACCACTAGTATATAATCTTCTGAAAAAGGTCAAATAGAGCATTGAAAATGAAAAATGCACTTTAGTTACAAAGTCATCATTTATTTTTATTTCCGCTTATGTACTCACTTTCCATCAGAGCTGAATTCAATGCAAGTGATAGCGCCGGTATAAACGTCATGCATAGGTAGGTAATAATTATCTAGGAAATCTAAGCGCGGAGTAGGCTGCTTCTACAATTAGAAAAGAAATATTCCTAGTTATGTTTATGTACCTACAAATATGATTTAACCTTTTTATGAGGCGTAGTATTATACAAAATTTTGATTGTATATGTAAAACTGCAGACGGTTGGGGATTATTCATAACACTACTTTAGAAATAAGTAATCGAGCATAATTGATCGATTATATTTAATTAAAAATATCACTCAACAAACCTCCTCCTTAGCCAGACGCCTTCCTTTCAGTTTTTTAAGCAGCTTCTGCTGTGCCAACATCCACCTCATGTAATGTTGTTCCGGCGTGTCTTCTTCTTCGGTGGGCATTCGGACGACGCGGATGTAGCCCGTGTTGGTGCCGATGATGAGGTAACGACGGTCACAACTGGTGCAAGGGACAAAGTGACACAGCGAAAATATTTCTAAACCAAATAGTGATTTCGTGGACATGGCAACAGTTTAGCTGCTATTTTTGTATTTAAATCTATGTTGCCCTTTGGCAATTAGAGAACAAAGACATTAAAAAGACATACACAAACTTCAGCGTAGTGATGTCATCGCACCAGGCGCCAGGGAAGGGTCCGTATTTAAATATTTTGTTTTGATTGGGCTTCACCAGCAAAATTGCACCAGTGCCTCGCTGCACTACCCAAATGCCCTCTTCGCAGTATTCCGCCCAGGTGATTGTCGTCCCCAGCATGCTCTCACTTTCCACTATAATTAGGAGTAGCCTCTATTTAGCTAAGTAAAATGTAACATCACTTCTTTAACCCCGAAGAGATAGGCAGAATAGTGCAGTACACTCCCATGTTTCTTCCAAAATAATAAATCTTCTATTATGGAGAAAATGAGAAACAAAAAAAAAATGTAGGCCAATAGGCCCACTCCCTATTCCAATGAGGGAAGTAAACGTATCTAGTGAAACGTGGGATTGTCCTACACTCCTCTACCTAACTGAGAAATACAGGCGTGATCAATTAACATTTAATTAAATATAGCACACGATTGCAATTCTAAAATGACATAGCAAAAGTTCTAATAAAAGACTTCATATTTTTACTTAGTTCTATTTCTCCAATCCACTCTTCCTCTTCGTCTTCATCTTTTTCAGCTTCCTCCTTAGCCTTTAGTGCCTCTTCATCAATACTGGCCAAGTCTTCTTCGGTAGGAAACGGGCGATTACGCATGCTGAAAGCCGTTTTCTTTAATTAAACGACACCATGTTCTTTTTGGAGGTCACTGCTGGAAATAGCGAGGCCTAGATCCATCAGAGGACAGGATGATGATGATGATATTGATGATGATGCTGATGATGTGCGTTTTTAAAATCCAACAATTAATAAATATACTTACAAATGTTTCTTCACGAGTGTTTCTTTGTAAGAGACAAAGTTCAGTTTAAACGTTGTTATTTCACTGTAAGGTTTTGAAGGAACATCAGGCAAAACTGCTTCCATTAGGAAACCGACTTGTCCACACAGCAGGAGAACATGTTCCTGAAATTTTGCATTGTTACAAAAATGAAAACAATTTTTATGGATTAATGATACCGTCTCGTTGATTGGGTGGTTCCAAGAGTGACAAAGTATTATTAGGTTTTCCATCTTGAAATTCGCAGCAGTAGTATGTGTGTTAATTCAAATTCAAATTCAAATTCAAATCTCATTTATTCAAAATTGGTTCATAAGAACACTTTTTGTACGTCAAAATGATGCTACGAATATGTAGCAGCAAATATGTGTGATATGATCATTTATACTGACTTCTCCTGGTTTCCAGGTCATGTATGCGATATTATTCGGTGTCTCGATGAATCCCAGCCTGTGCAGAGTGAAAGGTGTTCCCAAAGTTAAGCGGTACATGAAAATGGTCGAGTCCTCTCCACAGGTCACCAGCAGCGTACGTTGGTCGTTGATCGACATTTGAGTCAAAGATTTCGAATGCGGCTTTAGTAGCTACGGAATGAGCAATGACTTTAATGTTAGATATATTATGTATTTAATTAAATTACTTCTATCTTTTTGAAATACGAGGATTACAGTTAAAATAATAGATCACAGATTATAGATTTTGTCTAAGTCTGTATTCATGTTTGTTAGAACCAATTATCACATAATTATTTGAATGAAGCAAACCCTAGTACAGTATAAAATATTGGTGAACACTTGATGAGTTTCAAACTTATACAACACAGAAATTAACTTGGCACTTGGGTAAATGCACTTTTGCTACTGCCCAACTTCCTCCACCAACATCTACAGTACGGACAGTACCTTTACAATCGAAACAGGCGCGTGTGAGTTGATCTCATACTAAAATAAAAGTGAACATATGGTAAACGGTATGAATATATGAAACAAACGTTTTTATTTAGTTAATAGGCAACTCGTATTACGTCATCATAGCCCAGTGCCTAGTTAACATCTGCGAGTAACACATAAATGTACATAATGTAATAAATTTGAAACACAACACTAACCGATATCAAGTCCATGACGTCAGCATTGATGGAGTCGTCGCTGTGTATTGTGAGGGCCGAGTGAACGCGAACCTCCACGAGGGTCGCTTGGGATTGCAGCCGTTCGGGATGCAACAACAGCGTGCGCATGATGCCGTCAGCGAAACCGACCAGTACGATGCGCGAGGTGTCGTCTACCTGCAAGTTGGATATTTTTAACACGGAGCACTTCAATATCATGCAAACTACTCGTATGTGGCAATTGTGATAAAAACTATTGTGTATCGAGTAAATGTTAATGTACATTACCATTTTCCTTACAACAATTGAAATTTTTTATCAGGCTATCAAGTTTGATTAGTACTACAGGGCGGGTTAAACCGTTCAAACCAACGGACTGCAAGGTCTGTCACTAGGCACATCCTTACGAATCCTCATAGGGCAAATGATCCGCACGAGTTGTCTCGAACTATCCTTTCAAAAGTAGCAAACAGAATTAGCCAAGGAGCAACTTACTTCAACTGGTGGGTAAAGCATACACGTAATGGCCGTTTGGAACTGGTATCTGGCGAGCAGCGCGTGGGTCTCCGTGTTGTAGGCATGTAAAGCGCCGTCTACACCGGCCGTGATCAGGATCGGGTGCGTGCGCAGCGCCGCCATCGCGATCACGCTGCCCGCGTGGCACGTGTACACTTTCCGATGGTTGCACTCCAACTTGTCAATCTCCAACTCCACCGTCCACACTCCACCGTTGCCGTCCTTGAAAATTAATCTTCGTTGGGTACTTTATTCTTTATTATTTATATAAGCAATGACATCTACAATTAAATCTGCATTGACTAACAATTACAGAATGTGTGACGATTATGCAACGGAGTTATCAGTTAGAAGGTAAATTAAATAAAAATACGTACGTACGTATAGAATTTATATAGTTATTTACGTACATATGTATAGAATAGAAAAAAATATAAGGAACAATTTTAAATCCCTGTATATTAACTTACTTGTGCATACCAATACATGTCTTTTTGATGTTTTAAAGTCATTATTTGGCAACCCGGCACCTGTAAAATGGATATAAATCAGTACTGTAAATACGATAAAATTGTTAGATTAAAAAATGTACAAAACTAGTCCAAAATCTGCGCTTGTTCTTGTGAGAGTACTTGGCTTTACTTAGCTCCTTCTGAATCGGAGAGCAAACACGTTAAATATAAGATATTTAAAGTTCATATTGTATAATTGATATTCATCTGGGCCTTATTCTCTCAAGCTCACTTGTCATATTTTTAATTTGACTTACACACGTGAATCAAATGGCTCGCGATGTGTATATGTATAACATGATGGTATTTATGCCCGAATGCTACATCTATCGTATTGAACAATCCTATTACGATACCAACACAAGTCTCAGCGACTGGATTCAGCTCGACGTAAGGATCGTCTTCCGGGGGGTCGGCTTGTTCCACGGTGTCCCAGTACCAGGCGCGGACGCAGCCGTCGCGGGCGATTGTTGTCACCTCGTCACCCGCTGGACTCAGCATGAACTGAATCTGAAACCAAACGAGTTACCAGTAAAGATTTCCAGGAATGTTCTTATCATGGTCTTTTCTGGGTAATATTGTTTTGCGATTTAAAATTGTGCGTTAAAAATACAAATTGTATTCATTACACAAAAGACGTGTTATGTTTAGATATTGTGATTATTAAAGGTAGGTAGGTGTAGGTATACCCAAATATTAGGGCATAAAAATTATTATGATTCAGATATTTTAGGTTCAGATAGAGTTATAAAGTGCATTAGATTCAGAAGCTTACAACAGGAGCCTTATGACACACTTTTCTTCCACGTTGAGTAACTTCCAGCTTGACGAGGCCGGCTTCCCATACCAAAATATTTCCCCATTCACAACCTGATAGTACCTGGAAAATATTGTTTAAAAATTATCTTTTCTTCTTCATTATGGACGTCTATGTTACCGTAATAATTATTTCGCAATAAATTCTTACAACATTGAAAATAATTGTCTTCCTGAATTCAGGTGTTTCCTGATTTTGGTTAACATCATCGTTAAACTACGCGATTGACATAAAAATAAACTAAATACATAACACAACAATAAACGAGAAATGTTAAAATATTATTCGTTACCTTTAAATATCAGGATTTACCTTTTCGTCAGGCATGGGATAGACGCCGAGTACATCACAAATTTCCGTCTTTCCAAATCTGCCAAGTTCACCTTTCAACTTGAGACCGGTAAAGGTATCAGCCATTTTCCAAAATTTTATGTGTGCGGCTCCTAATAAAAATTATCTAGGTACATATATAAAAAAGTAACGTAATAATCGAAGAGGCAGGCAGAGGAATGTGCCACGTTTCGCCAGTTACGTTTAACAGACAGATTAATTTTAGATAAATTACCAACAAGACTTCTTTTTGTGCATATGCATGAACACAAAAATATCATCGACTTCATTATGGATTCGTTGTATGAAAACATAGGTACCTGCGGTGGAGAGTTGTCCCGGACAATACGGCGAGAACATGACGGTGTTCACGTCAAACGTGAAGGCGCTCGTCCGTAAAAGAATCCGATGCCGCTTCCAATTCCAGATTGTCAAATTATAATCTGGCTCTTTACCGACCGATGCCAGGAGTTCTCCATCGGGGCTGTAACTCATGCATGTTAAGTACCTGGTTATTATTTATTATTTTCTTCATCGTCAACATTTTGTATTCCTAACTCAAACATAATATCATAATATTATCATTGTTATAAGCCACAGACATTCACAGCTTAAATGTGGTGAATATCTTACGAGTACATCTGGTACTCGTATATTGTCATAGAATTCTAATGTCAGGCGCAAATTTCTAATGAATGTTTATTTTTATTGTTTATTTCTTTAAATATGAATAAATTATAGTAATTTTTTTAAGGTGCACGTGAACATTTAACCTGAAGTCGAGAATAGAATAGGCATTAGTCGTTCCGTCTCGGAGAACTGCGTCAATTTCCATCTGGGGCCAAGTATAGAGCAATATGAGCGGGTCCCGGTAACCTTCCTTCGCCTCTGCGATGGCTATACGGTAGTTTGGATCTTTTCTGTATGACTGCAAATTTGGTTAAAATCTATAAATATAATACGCGTAATGATCAAAGGATCGTCAATTGATTGTAGTCATTTTACGGTTATATTCCCAACGGTGCCGCCAGTAGTACTTCTCCGGAACCACATTTGCTTCGTAGTCACATCCATGAAAGTGATGATGCTACCAGCCGCCCAGCAAACAACGGCGTCGTCACAAGCGCACAAGTTGAAATACTTGTGGCAGTTGTAACCGTATGAATGCCTTTAAATAGTTCAGAAACTTTACGACTTAAATATGTGGCAAAAAGTGAAACAAAGGAAAAGGAGAACGCAGTTGATGATCTCTTATTGATAAGATGTACATCTTTGAAAGAACTACTTGTAATTGCTGATATTAAATGAATACATGCGAACTATTTAAAAATCACGGACAAAGTTTACTAAAAAGTAAAACTACATTAATATTATTATATTAATGTAGTTACAAGATATTTCTTGTTATTGTAAAGTCAATCAGAAACAGACGAAACAAGTCATAGTTACATGTAAAAGACGTTTTAAGTTCTAATATTTGTTACTTTACCTGTGTGGAACGTTTAAGAATAGTGCCGGTGAATCGCGGCAGTGTATTACACTCCTTTGCCCACCTCTTTGGGATTATTGGTGTGATGGTACGTATAAATTAACAAAGGATACTCAAACTCGAGCAGATCTAATGGTATGGTCGAGTCGAGAGTGTTGACGGCGCCGGAAAAGAAGTCATCTAGATCATATTCAGTAAGGATAGATTCCTCTTCTACATGCTCCTCTTCTATCTCTTCGGGAGCCGCTTCCTCTACTGCAGCTTCGCCTTCCTCTTCTTCTTCTCCTTCTTCTTCATCTATACATATTATATACGAGTTTTACTGTTTTTACATAACTTAATGAATTTTTGAGATTGTTGTCTTCCAAATGCGACCGCATGTTCTTGTGCAATAACGCAATCAAAAACAAGAATGAATGATCGATTTTATTTTATTTATTTTGGATAATGGGTTGTACAATTATACATACATATTATAATATTAGCTGCCTTCGCGGCTACCTTCACATGAGCTTCCGAACGTTGTTTAGGAAATGTCTCTATAAACAATTCTCACAGTTTTCCCGTCAGAGACATAAATCATTAAGAAGTTGGAGCGAAAATTATCAATACTGTATAATTATCATAATCATTAGCCTATTGTAGTCCACTGCTGGACGTAGGCCTCCCTTGAGAGGCCTACGTCCATAATCCGCACACTGGGCATGCGGGTTGGGGATCGCAGACTACAGCTTCTCGGACGGCTTACCCTGCTGCCCATAGGCAACCAGCTGTACCTAGGCAGAATGCCAGCGCCGGATTCAGGCGCTTCTTAAGACACCTGTATCCGGGCACGGGGTCGGGGAATATATTTATACTTGGCCCCAAAATGGAGTATTGTATAATAACGAATCTATAATAACCTGTACTAATCTGTAATAATATACTATAATACCTAACTATTTAGAGTGAGAAATGTATAATTAGAAATGTATAAATTAATGAAAAGTTCCACGTCGAGTTTATGTACCAGTATGTGGATCGTTGTTGTTATTAAGTTATAATCAAAGTTGTTAATATCTACCTTTTTTGTGTTTGGTAATATCTTCGACCGGCATTTTATTACATAATATTTGAGAATAAATACTATATTAGATCAGTCGGATACTTATTCCAACAAAGCAAAAAATTAGATAGAATTTTCGTCTTCTAAATTGATGTTGCTTAGTTACGATAATAACAATTTTATTTCCTATTCACATCCTTTAATAGGTATTATTATGTTGCCAAATAGGTACTTATGTGATAACTTAATTCTTTTATAATGAAAAATTAGTTACGTTATAACTGCAGTGACTAACTATCAACTATAATCCAATTTGTCCCGTCATGATATAATGAGGGTTAATTTTATTTCTGTTATACATTTTTTTTCAAATAATCAAACATTGGGTTCATACTTTGATATTCCAACTCAGTATTTACGTCATAGAGATAATATTTAAGTAAACGGTGTAAGCGAGCTATAAGCGCGTATGTAAGTGAAAATGACGCGTTGATTGAAAGAGAAATAACATCCATTTGGTGTACGTGATATACATAAATATATGGTGACACACACAATAATTTACAGAGAATCGAGTACCAAATTCTTTGTCTTTCTCCCTTTACCAACCAGACAACTTTTTGCTGAGCTCGCAGACGTTATATTACATTACCTTACGTATATTACAAATTCATTTTCTTTCTTTTTCTATCAACGAGACATTTTTCATTTACATACACGTTAATGGCTCGCTTAATAATAGGTATCGTCTTTATAGCGACAACGTGTTTAACACAATAGACAGCTGATTGTAAAGCTGATGTTAGGTGAACAGAGAGTATTTGTGAATTGACTGAGATTATTGAAATTCCTACATATCTGACAATTATGTACTCAAGTTGTTTAATCATCATCAATTTAAATCAGAATTTGCACCGCAGGTATTGTTTGTAAAAGTGACTATGAAAACCAAGAGTAATTTGATAGAAACTGATGTTGACGCTACTAGTGACAGTGACAATGACAGCTGACAACTACAATGACCTTTATCCTTACAAACTTCACTCATGTTTTAGTGATTTTACTATGAACTTTAGACTTTAGTCAAATAAAACAATTTATCACGAGAATTTAATAAAATGGCACAAATTCAAAGACATGCTGTGCTAAACCTATACAAAACGGTATGGAGTGAATGTTTGTAGATTATCATTCCACATTTACTGGTTTTTTTAAAAGTTTTGATTATGAAAAATATTTCAGCTTTTGTATTTAGGAAGAGATTGGCCCCAGGGATACGATTTATTTCGCAAGCGATTGCACAAGGTGTTTACAAAGAATAGTAATGAAACTAATCCACACAAGATTGATACCATGATTAAACATGGGCAGTTTGTTGTGAAAGAGATTGAGGCTTTGTATAAATTAAAAAAATACCGGAGTATGAAGCGCAGGTACTACGACGACAGCTAAACGCAGGTAAAGTGTTCTTCATTGCGCTTCAAATGAATTAAAAAGCAACCCTAAATTGAAATAAATCTAATATTAATATAGCCATTTTATAAAACTTTAGCCATAGCTCAAGTTCTTATAGTTTGTTGAAAATATTTGTCTTTAGGTATAGGCTATTCAATTTGCATTAACTCAAAGAGTTCTGCATATTGATTGCTTAATATAATTAAGAGTTATTATAAGAATTAAGTAACTAAAAAAAAAGTAACTTCACACCTGTAATCCCTGAAGAGGTTGTGTGCAGAGGAATGAAGAACATTCCCACGTTTCACCAGTTACTTTTAAGTCCCACGATGGAATACGTGGTGAGCCTATTGCCATATACCAGGCACTTATCCTGACTCCGAGCACACTACTAGAAAATCTAAATTAGAAAATTTTTAGTAGTGCTCGACCCGGGAATTGAATCCAGGACCTCCCGTTCGGCAGTCGCACTTGCAACCAACTCGACCAATGAGACAGTCACTCGACCAACAACCAAGAATTAAGTGTTGGATTATTAAAAACAATTTATTGTAAGTATTCCTGATACAAATAGATATTATTGTATCTGAGGGTATGGACCTCCAAAGTGCCTTTGGACTACATTGATTTTGATAGCTACCATTATAATCCCCATTTAACAATATTCTAGTATTTATGTACCAATATTAGTTTTCTGCCTACCCAGTGAGGGACCTGACACGAAGATATGTATGTATGTATGTACTTAAAGAGTTATATTTTCAAGTGGTACTATAATATTTACCATAGGAAAAATTAAGTCCATAAACATTTTTAAAATTGAATGTACAAGCATAAAAGATAGTAACTCAGCCCTATATGCTATGTACATCATACACATCAAAGTTTTTGTCCAAAATCATTTTAATGTTTTGTTTGTCTGTAAGCCCATTGTATCAAAATGAATGGACCCCTCTTAAAAATTGTTGGGGTCAAAATATAGTGCACTTATTTACAGTAGAAGAACCTTTGATTCCCTTGGAACACAGGAAAACTAGTTTAAGCAAGAAATACTTGATTAGTATACTAGTAAACTATAATAATTTTGAAAAAAATATCTAGGTATATCTTTGAAAAAATAGGTGGTCTTGTACCAGGGTCATTAACTGAACTAAGAAAACCAGTCAATCATTATATTTACAAATAACATTAACTTAAGAAATTATTGAATAACTAAGAAATTGTAAAACTGTTATTATGAAAAAATTGTAAATGTTATAAGATTTTATAGAATATCCTTTTGTAGCTTTTAAAAATGGTATAACATTATAAGTAAAATTTGTGTAATGTGAATCTGCAATCTTGAAACACACACTTGTACACAGGGAGAGTGTAGTACATCCCCACATTTCCCCAGTTACTTGTATAAATATTGTATAATACAAATTTTAGCTTTAGACTTTTATAAAGAGTCTGTACATTTCAGTTGCACTTAATTTAGTCAGTTGCTGGCTATAGAGGTAGAAAGTAGGTATGAGCATGTGATATTTGTAACAATGTATTATAATTAAAAATATTCTCTATAAATTTGTGTTATTATTGAGTAGGTGAAAGAAAGTACAAATTTCTATGTAATTATGTATTATAGACATTGTTTATAGATTACATAATACATTAATGTTACACTACTTAAACAATCATTTTCTAAATAAACATTTATTTCTAAACCAATAATAACATAACATTATTCAGAAATTGAATTTCCTATATGTGGCAAGTGATATGATAAATTTATCAATGAGTTACATATTTATATACATTTGATAATATAACAATGGGGCTAGTGGATGAAACAAACATGTGATTGAACATTTTGGTTGAGTACACATTACTATATCTTAACACGGTACCAATGTCTAATGGATACAAAGAACAATAAGCTTTATAATGTGTATACAATGGTGCAAGATAGTTGATATATCATGTGATGATAACATGGTAAACCCTGCATTTATCAGTGATGTTAAAAAATTACTAAACAATAAACTGTTTCTGAATGTTATGTTCATATTCAATAAAGCTTGATAAATTTTCGAAGTTTTTATAATATCCAAGAACAACCTTAATCACCATTCAAGAACATTTTTTCATTTGTCCTTTTTAGGAGGTTTATAAAGATTTGAGTAGCCACATGAATATTACAATCCAACTTTGTTATAATTTTTGTACATTCATTATCAAAATAACTGTATTTTCTAAAAAGTAACTCATTTTTAACATAATATATATATATACATACATTTAATATAAAAAACATTGCATTATTTGATACGGTGAATCAAAATGTATATATTGCATCTATACAATTCATTTAATCGAAGTTTTAAGCTGTTATAACAAAGTTTATGGGAATGTTAAAAAATCACCTTACACTGCCAGTGATGATACTTCAGGAAAAAGAACTAGTTTTCTATGTATTACATTTTTATTCTA